>CM039473.1:25919733-25957988 GCA_022433065.1 Begonia loranthoides | reverse complement strand
CCCTTTTCCTTTCTCTCTCTCTCTCTCTCTCTCTCTCTCTCTCTCTCTCTCTCTCTCTCTCGACTTTTTCCCTTTTCTCTAGAGACCTCTTTCTCTTTTCTCTTAGTTTCTCTTCTTTCCTTTCTCTCTTTCTCTTTCTCTTTTTTTTTCTCTCTCTCTATTTCTTTCTTCACCAGAAGCTTCCTTATACGCTTTACAAAACTCATCCCCAAAATATTTTCTATTCACTCTTCTCCTGCTGCCATCTGTAAAGGGAGGACACATAGACAATAGGATGGCGTCCTCAGAACTCTCACTTTTCCTTTCGTGAAGTCGACATTCAGTAGTCCCAGTCGATCAGGCTCTTTCCATGATCGATCGGAACAACAACTTAAAAACACAAATCATAGAAATCCTAGTGGAGCCGGTTGATTGCTAATCCTCACGATCAGCCACAACCCAAACGTCTCGGTCGATCACCTTCATAGACCATGATTGACTGGACCAACGTTGCAAAAACTTCTACGTAGAAACTGTCATTTTCACGGTCGACCAACATTGCTGCTCTTCATATACGACACTGCCAATTTTGTGTCATTGCCAAAAAAAATTGACATAAAAAAAATTTTAAAATAAATGAAAAATATTACATCAAAATCTCTCCATTTTAATCGAAATTCTTCGGTCGCTTTGGGTATAAAATAACAGAATGGATTTCGAACTCCATGGCTCTTACTTCAACCGGCTTCAGTTTCTTTGTGTAGACACTGACCTCCCGTCATCTTCACCTCCACAAACCAACCTAATTTCCAGCCTCGTCCTCTTCTCACAATTCAAACAGTTCTTTTTTCTCTCATTCTCCTGAATAATTTGAATTTCCTCCATTACTGATATTTGCATTCTCCATGAATTTCTTTAAATCCGTCTTCTCAGACGATCCGGATCCTAATGTTGAAGCATCAGGTGACAAGGATTCGAATTCTCCTCGACATCTTGCCACTGATTCTAAGTCAACCGCTGAGGTTGGGGAATGGAGTTTCGGAGGTCTAATCAAGTCCATAACTGCTCGATCGGAAACGGTTATCGAAACCTACCGTCAGGATCTGAAGGAGTTTGGGTCAGGTCTGAAAAAGGAAATCGAGGTGGCTCATGGATCGCTCGAAACGGTTGGACACGCCATTGATGAGTTTGGAAGCAATGTTATAAAGGGTACGGCTCAGATCATCTCCCAAGGTAAGAACGTAATTCTCGATGCGGATCATGAATCCGATTCAGATAGTAATGGTAACCAATATTACCAGGGCCAACGTGGCTCTAATTCTAAACCCTACAGTAGGTTGGATGCTCAGGTTCGTGCCATTGAGGGTGATATGAATACCTACTGCGAGGAACCCGAGGAGTTGGATGATTATAAGAAGTGGAAACTAGGGTTTGTTTTGGAGGAAAAAAAAGGGGAAATTGATAGCTTGATTGAAGAAAATGGTGCTGTAAATACTATTTACAAAAAAATTGTTCCAAGCAGCATTGATAATGAAGCATTTTGGTGTAGATATTTTTACAAGGTGCATAAGCTTAAGCAAGCTGAAGATTTGAGGGTTAATCTGGTGAAAAGGGCGATTTCTAGGGAAGAAGAGGAGGAGCTAAGCTGGGATGTTGATGATGATGAAGAAGAGGAAGAAGAAAACCAGGGAAGTAATGGTAAAATTGTTATGGGTGATAAGGTGGGAGAAGAGAGAGTCAAAGTGGGAGGAAATGGAATTTCAAGTGAAGAGGCAAATTTGAAGATGGGTAAAAATGAAATCAAAGAAGTGAAGAAAGATAATTCTGAGGCATTACTGATAGGAAGTTCCCATGTTGATGTTGATGAAGAGGAAAGGAGTTCTTTTTTTAGTAGTGAAGTCATTGGAAGTGTTGAGGATCGGATCATACCTTCCAATAAGGGATCTGGAGCAACTATGGAAGATTATATGGTAAAAATGGGTGTAGAAAGCAAGTCTGATCATGGTGAATCTAATAAAGATAGTGATGTGTCCGTTGTTTCAAGCCAGCCTTCTAAGGCTGAAGCCGAAGAGGAAGATCTTGGATGGGATGAGATTGAGGATCTCAGCAGCATTGATGACAAGAAAGTGAATCATGGTGGGAGTTCAAATAGAATTGATGTGAGAAAGCATTTGCATGCGGTTGAAGAAGATGAAGACTTGAGTTGGGATATTGAAGAAGATGATGAACCAGATAAAGCCTTGAAATAAATCATATGTTAGATCAAAACAGGTATTTTTTTTCAGGTCATTCCAGAAAATTATTGATTTGGGATAGTCGTGTGAATTGATCTCCTATTGCAAATTATTGTCTTTGAGTATGCATTCGAACTTAAATATTGTTTAAAGAATATGCACTCATAATCATATTTGTACAATTTTAAATTTGAAACCATCCTTTGTAATTCTCTTTAGTTAATGCTATTATTCCTGGAAACTATATAGAATCCCTCTTGTGATCTTATTGCAGATTTTGCATTTTTTAAGGTTCTGCAGAAAAATTGAGGATCTAGTAGCTATAGTTTTTAAGTAGAATAGTTAAAGAATGTGAGAACTGCTATGCTTATAGAAACAAGTTTTGAAAATCAGATAAGAATTTGCAAATAAAAACTGGTTTTTCATAACACTTTTTTACTCTTTTTATAAAACATATGGTTCAAAGCCTTATCATCTAAAGTAGAAATTCGAAACACAATTTAACTACAATGTCTTACTACTGAATCTGTTATTCAATCTTTTTGTGTTGCTTTTCCAAATTTTGATTATTGCTTTCTCAGTTAACTCCAGTTATCTCTAGAAGCCATCTTTCTGGGACTAATCTTAGAATGAAGATATGCTTTTCTTTAGAAACTTAGTCTGGAAATGGAAGTACTTTCTGGCAAATATCAAATTGTGTCTTGAATGTTCAAGCAGATCTTCTAGCAAACTCAGAAATTCGACCAAGAGTAGGAAATTTAAAGCCTTCAATCTGAACTATAAATTTTCAGGCTCTTAAAGAACTGTTGTTGACATCTGACCACAAATGATACAAGAAGATACCTTGAAGAAGGTAAGGGTAACGCGGAGTGAAGAAAAACTCGACATACTCATGAAAGAAAAAGAAAAAATACCGATCACTGGTGGTAAAATTGGCTTCTTACCCCATGGACTATGAGCTCAATCTATTTCAGACCTAAATCTTCTGGGGAGAAACAAAAAGAAAATTGTCTTTTGGTTTGAGCTGCAACAGAATGAATGTAAGCTCAGGCATTTAGTCACTGATCAGGTGTGGATTCTGATCCACATTTTTCAGCTATGGAAGCTAACGCAAGAAGCTTTCCCTTTCGAGCACGGGGAGGAAGATACTTAGCGTGTTTTCTCGAGCTCATAGTCCATGGTAAAAAAACTCCAGTACCCCCAGGAGCAAAGTCACTGTGGCTCAGCACCATCGGAGCTAAAGTGAGAACAGGTCCACACAGAATTCCTAGCTGCGGCATTACATCCATTGCCTCGTAGCCGTAGAGCTGGCCATTTGGCAAAGAATAGCCACTCAAAACGGCTGGTTGCCAGAGAGCCATGGCATTGCCTGCGAGAGGAGAGGGTGAGCCAGGCTGGCATTGGTTGGCATCCGGCCGGACTCTGAAGAAGGTGATGCTTACCCTTTCGTTTGGCGATTGAGATACTACGTGTCGTGCCATGTCAGCACTGTGCCCCCTCATGACCAGTAGAGATCTGCAAAACTGACTTGATGTTAGTGTGGAGATTTGCATATTGGAGAAAAGAATGGTAATCTATAAACCATGTCGGCTTCAATCTGAAAGGACTTGAGATCATGAGCAAATCAAAGTTCGTACCCTTTTCTCAAATTGAGCACGAGTGGCCCCTTGTAGCTGCCTTTGTTATCGCTTATGAGAGTTCTCCCGAAAACAACCGATGTTTCGGAGAGGAAAAGAGTGAAAATGGGTTGATCGAGATGGGGCGGTTTCTGGAATGGTTGTGAATGCTCCTCCTACAAAATAATAACAACAACAAAATGGAAAAACAAACATCAGGCACGACTGACAATCTTAATCAAACAACTTAAGTTTTTGATATCTAACTATCAATTGATATGTCTACCTCCTCAAAAAAATTGATGATGCAACCGTTTGGTTTCTTATACTCAGGAATTAGTTGCCACTGGACTAGATGATCAACTACAGCTTGAAGAAGAACTGGAATTGGCTCTATATTGCCTGTATTAAATAGTTGAATCTGAATCATATGTATAGAGGAGATTTTATGATATAACAATAGTTATAGACGTAAATCTTGGCTGAGCTGTACCAGCAGCATCTTCTTTAATCTGTCTGAAAATAGGGATACCCAGCTGAATCAGCTCTCGCCTATTACCCTTCATCTGCTGGTTGAATAATACAAACGTTTCACCTGTAAAATTCAAATCAGCAGCCACATTCTCAGCTAAATTGTAAAGAAGAATAAGTCTTGGTGACCGGAAGAGACAGTCTGACCTAAGAGCTCTCCGCTCTGGCCGGCCGACCGGAGGTTGTTCACGAAGTCGTTCAATTTTGACAACTCTGAATCCGTAAATATGTTCTCATACAGCTTCAGACCTTTTACGACATTCACCTGTTGGATGCAACCATGCATTTATCAGTAACCAAAACTGCAATTCGAATCGAAACTAGCAGTTCGATTTGGGCTTGGTCAAGTTGCCACCTCAACTGTTGTTTTAAAACCCAACTATCTCACAGTTTGGTTCTAGTTTCGAATCATGGCTTGGTTATGTTGTTAAATCAAACGGATGATGTCCATTGCTATGCAGAAGGAAGTCTAGTCTATGAAATCGCCAAATTGATTAGGGAAAAGTACTCACCATGTGTCCTCTTAGAGATTCCTTGGCTGAAAATCCTTTTGTCAACTTGATTTGGGCAGGACGTGCTCCGCAGTCTTGATGATTTGCACACACACCATTGCTCACTAAAATGGGCTGCACTCCCTCACCTCCTGGACGAAGAGGGGTTCATTTTCAGACACAGTTGACTAGAAAAGTCAGCATGATTTTTAAGGTCCGAGTGTCGACTTTTTATTGGTTATTCCGGAAACTAAGATGTACAACTCACAACGTCCGAACACACACCTCGAAAGTCTCAAATCCAAACTGATTACCTCGAGATGATTCAGCCGCTCTAATCTACACTGAAACTGTATACAGCTACTTACGGAAGGGGGGCCTACATTCTACTAATCAATTAATTAATTATGGGTAATTAAGGTGATTAGTTTCTCGGCTCTACTAGATGGCTACTATCAGAGGACTGTCCTTTCATAATAGCAGAATTAGTCTAATGTATGATTCGTGGATGGAAAGAAAGTTGGTTGAAAATTTGATTGATGGATGAACAAAAGATTTGATCTTTTTCCTTTTATCAGTGGAAACATTTCGATAAATCAGTGGAAACTAGCAAAACGAGGTTTTAGGAATGGAAAGAAGGGAGCTTCAGCTCCATAGCCATAAGATTTCTTTAACTCTAATGGAGGAGATTGAGACATTCTCAGATATTTCTATTTTTTTGTGGCAGAAGACAAAAAAGTAATTTTTTTTTTTGGAAGATGAAGATGAGGAACTCACCTGAATCGGTATTATCGCAGTCAGCCGAATCGTCATTTTCAAGTGCATTCTCTTTTCCGGCGGGATCATATTCTAAAAATTTTTTCTGTCTCTCTGCCATTTTCACCTTCTCATCGACCTCCTCGTCTTCAGCTTTTTTATCGACCGCTTTAATCTCCTGATCTTCCTCATTCTTTTCCATTGTTGCGGTCCCGGCTTTCTTCTCCACCAATTTCCGCAGCTCCACCGCCACTTCCGCAACGGAGTGGTACTTTTGCATCTGGATTACCGAAATCCAATTCAGCCTCCGCCGATGTATCGCTCCAAAAACGGCTTCATACTCCGACACTCCATCGTCGCTCAGCTGGGCCACATGGCCACAGAGCGCGTCGATGATCGCGTTCGCGGCGGCAAACTCACCGCGGAACCACGCGAGAATCGCGTCCTTGGCAATGACGTCGGTCACAACCTTCGTCCTAGTTGAATTCTTCTCCGTCGCTGTGGGTACAACTCCAACCTCATGTAGTAGAGCTCGATGATCCTCCGACGAAGCTGGCACAGCCACCATCGGCATCGCAGCGAGTACCCTGTATCCAAATCTGAAATTCAACTTAGAAAGAAAGAGTCTTTAATCAGCTTATCTATGATTTATACGCCGTGAAAAATTCAATATTCAGATAATGGTAGTTTGATATTTCCTACTTGCAGAGAAGAGAGATTGTGCGTGTCAGAAGGGGAGAGAGAGAGAGAGAGAGAGAGAGAGAGAGAGAGAGAGAGAGAGTGCATCTGAGAAGGTGGTGTTTCTGTATATATATAGTGAGGAGTCATTAGAAATTCATTAAAATGATTATCATTAGTGCTTTATTTAGTTACTCTCAAATTCAAATTCCTCCTACTAAAACTATAGATTATAATCACCATTCCATGTAACGCTGGTGACTCCATAAATCTTAATTCTATTGATAAGATTTCGACGCTCAAATCAAATTAAAAAAGAAAAATTAACAAAATAAATTTTATAGTTTGAAATTAGTGACAAGTTAAACATTTAAGAAATTTCGCGAACAATTGAAATCTCGAACTATAGAAAATGAAAAAGGCAAATCTTGCAATCACATTTTCGGTCAAAAAATGCCGAGGCAAATGCCGAAGTCACGTTTTCTGCTTAGAAAATGCCAAGAACATCAACTAGACTTCCAATGGACATCCAAAAATCAACTTTGGACGTCTTTCAACAACAAAGGACTCCCAAGGCTGATTCACGGGGAGACGGACGTCCATGGTGGTCGTTGGATGAAGAGATGAACGTTCTGCAATGAGAATGAACGTCCAGGATTTGAGAAGGGGCGTTGACAGACGAAGGTTCATGCATGTTGGATGAAGGGACAAACGTCCCTCAATGAGGATGGAAGGCTAGGATTGACCAAAGGCAACCTTAAAGGCATTGGGAACATCTATCGTAAGCTGAGGGACGTCCATTTTAAGCGAGGGATGTCTGTTGTGGGCTTAGGGACATTTGTCGTAAGCTGAGAGACGTCCGTCGTAAGCTGGGGACGTCCGTTTTAAGCGGGGGATGTCCGTTTTGGCTGAGAGACGTAAGTTTTAAGCTCGGGACGATGTCATTTTCAATAATCCATCATGAATGTCCATTTCTAGCGATGGACATCCCCCAGCTTTGAAGGATGTCTAATTCGTTCATCCAACGACCAACAAACTTTGTCTGCGACTTTGCTCCAATTTAGAATAGCATATGTCTTGCATGTGACCCCCGTCAACATAACGTCTGCTAGCGCCTTTGGTCCATCCTGACCGTCCATCTACATTGTGGGATGTTCGTCCCTTCATCCAACGGCCACGAACCTTCGTCTACTAACACTCCTTCTCCAATCATGGGCATTCATTCTCATTGCAGAACGTCTGTCTCTTCATCCAACGGCCACAAATAGATGTTTGTCTTCTAATGGATTAGCCTTCTTTTGTTATTGAAGGACGTCCAAAGTTGATCATTGGACGTTCATTGAAGGTCTTGGTGACGTCCTTAGCGTTTTCTAAGTGAAAAACATGACTCTGTCATTTGCCTCAGCGTTTTTTGACGGAAAACGTGACTGTGAGATTTGTATTCTTCATTTCTCATAGTTTGAGATTTTAGTTGTTTACAAAATTTCTTTAAGATTTGACTTGTCGCTGATCCCAAACTATAAGGTTTTTTTGTTAATTTTCATTTAAAAAAATCTCTTTGAGTGAGATTTTGCTAAACTTGTCAAATTAATGTCTTGGGCGATGAACATTATTCAGTACGGGAATATGATTTTTTTGAGGTAAAGCCAAAGGCAAAAGATCATAATTTGTCTTTTTATCGTTAATGTTGAAGTATTCGTCGGATTAATCTTATAATTCAATACCTTTACTATCAATGCAAGATTTTGTTTATTTTAAGAAACCAATTTTTTAAGAGAATAATATATATATACATATATATAAAAGTTCTACTTTGTTCAACAATAATACTCACCAATTTACACACAACTTTGTTTTTAAAGGAAGAACATAGAAGGAGGAGAAGAATCCTAATTGAGTCTTAAAGTTCTTAATTACTTTCCTTAATATTAGGCAGCAAAAGTCAATGCTTTCAAGATAATTACATTTCTTAATTAAAGCATTATCTAATCTTTTTAAGATTCTTAGACAGTCAAATAGTAGAGTTACAACTAACCCAATTACGTTGACAACTTCATAATCACCCCCACACTAGAGATATTTAAAGAAAAACGACTTTTTTTGTAAATCTAGTTTTTATTTTTACACTTTAAGTTTTGTCTCCTTATGTGTTGCTTGCCAATTGGTATTGTAAAATCCGTAATTTTTAAATTTTATATTTTTTTAAGTAAATTTTTTGTTTTGGTTTAAGTCAATTTATTTTGTATTGACTAGGACTTTGTCACATGTCGTGGGTCTTCGACCACGTGTAAAGAGTCCAGTCAATGGTCAACTAGAGTTTTCCGTGTTCCCTTACGGCTCGAAACTATGAGATCTTGTCAGTAAGTTCATGTTACCATAGATTGGGTTTTGAGTTTTGTCAGATTTTGTCAGGTTTTGTCATGTTAGTATTTTTATTTAATATTTATAATTTATATTATATGAATTAAATAAAATAATTAAATTTTAATTTATATTCATTTTCTTAAAAATGAAGGCATTTCCTTCCTTCCTAGAGTCCCCGTGAAGAGGGAGAGAAAGGCGATGATCCAGGTGACATGCGATGAGATTTCGATACTAGAATCGTGTTCGTGGCATCCCGATCTCCGTTCTTTGTGAAGAAACTTTGCGGGTAAGTTGGTTTCTCACTCCGTTTTTCTATTTAAAATTTCTCGTTTGTGTCGATCTCGGATTCGAGCTTGGAAGCTTGAATTTTATGGTTGTTTCTATGTTATTATTGTAGATTTAGTGTTTGTGTAAGGTTTTATGTTGATTCGGGCTAGGAATCGATGAGGGAATGCGAGTTTCATCGCGGTTTTTGCACTAGAAAGGTTTCTCTAGTCAACTGCTGGTTTTGTTTGCTCAACCACAGCTTTGACAGAAAGCCCCTCTGTTCGAGATGCTTGTACCGGTCGACCTCTTCTTGTGCCCGGTCTGTTAGGTTAATAGGAATTAAACTTAGTTGTTTTGATGATGTATAATTGAATTATCTCTAAGTTGTTTATAAATTATAAATATGATTTCAATTGAGTATATTATTGATCTTCATTGAAAATACCGTATAATATAAGTATTTAAGTATGGTAACATATTTGTTGAAGTTCTTGTAGTTAATACTTTAATTTTTTTTGGGACTTACCAGCTTTAATTTAAGAAAAAAAATGAAATGGTGGTCAACCAAGGCAGAGTGGCGGTCGACTGGAATATTTACAGAGAGCATAAGTTTTTTGGAGATCAATGAAAGTTGTCGATCGAGGGGAGAAATGTGGTAGTCTGAAATTTCTACAGAGTGTGCTGAATTTTCTTAATGGTGAAAATGGTCGACCTGGATAATTAGCGGTCGACAAGAGAAATTACAAAGAGCAGACTTGATTTGAAGGGCAGAACACATTCAACCAAGATGAATGGCAGTCGACCATGAGAATGACAAAGAGCAAGTAGATTTCGTGATCACATTGAAGCGGTGGACCGGGGAAGGCATAGGTCGATCGGCACAGTAGACTTGAATGTGATTTGGTCAACCAAATGTTCATAGGAAACTCGTAACAATCATGAAGCAGTCAACCAATATGATTAGGTGGTCGACCGATAAGTAGTTTAATTGAAAAGAAAACTATAAATAGAAGCACTTCAAATTGGAAGAAAAAAAAAAAGAGAAACCATACTGAAGTGCTGCCAACTTAACTTTCAACATTTCTCTTCTACTTTTGTGTGCTTAGCCTAACGCTCTTGTTCTTTAACTTGAGATTATACTCTTATGAGAGTTTAGGCATTTGAGATTGTATTCTATTGTTAATGTAATACCCGAAATGTTCATGCGAATAGTTTTAATTATGTAAATACGACAATTTAGAACTAAATAGATTAATTATTATCAATTGGAGAATTTTAATGAAGGATTAGAATTATTGAATAATTATTGAAATTAAGAAAGTTAAAATAAATAATTTTATTTAACAGATAATAAAATAAAATATGAATTATTGAGGAATTAGGAAAACTGAATATAATAAAATTAGTAAAGATTAATGTGAGAATAATCCACGATTAAGAAAAATTTAAGTGTTTGTTTAATATTTTATGTTGTAGAATTAATAAAAAAAAACATGTAAGAAGATAAGATGAAATAGAAGGCGTTGAATGAGGTTTATGAACGACTGAGATTAATCTGGAATGAAGAAAGATGCTCCGTAGAACCATTTGATGGATGAGGACGTTGAATCGCTGGATCAATTTAGTGGAAGAAACGTGGATCTTTGGATTTTAGAAAAACGCTTTCGCTGGAGTGTTTGATGTCGTTTAGGAGCAAGAGGTTGTTGGGTCATAGTATTAGATTAGCGAAAGAACGTAGACCATTAGATTTAAGAAAGATTCTTCCACGGAAGCATTAGATGCCGCTTGGGTGTGGAAGAATGTTGAGTCGTTGGATTGGTTTTAGCTGAAGGATCTTGGACCGTTGTACTACGAAAGATTCTTCCGCAGAAGAGAAAGATATCATTCAGGAGCATTAAGTAAGATAGGAACGTTGTTGTTTTACATTTTAGTGTGTTTTTGCGTCTGTGTTTGTGTCTGTGGCAGTGTTTTAACTGATGGAAAAAACATCGTTTGGTTTAGCGATTCTTGGTTATTAGCAATAAAATGGAAGCATTTGCTTCTGCATATAGGAAGGTGTCCGTATCTGGTTATTAGTCGAAGTGAAACGTTGTCGTTGGATTTAATGAGTTCGCAGTCCACAGAAGCATTAATGTCCGAGGATGGGTTTTTAGCAATAGAATAGTACATGTGGCAGATGTTGAACCTGCGGATTGGAGTTTCTTTGGGAGCATTGGCTTCTATGGAAGTGTTGGCGTCCACAGTTGATTCGGTGGCTACGAATGTGAGTTTTAGGGGTGACGTGGTCGTTGGCCATTAGTTGTTACAAACGTCTGTTATGGCTGTTCGTTGGCCTGTTGTAGCTCGGGCAGATTTTACGAACGTCTGTTACAAACGTTTGTTGAGGGATTTTATCTCACGAAGCTTTCTGGTTTCAGCTCTATAAATATTAGGATTTGGGTTTAAACCTTAATCACCCGAGAACCCCAAGTCATAAGAGTTTTCTCTTAAGCTCTCGGGAGAATTCTTCTCCCAGTTTATAAAAGTAGGTTGCTAATATAAGGGTTCGATATTGTTCTTAGACTGCATAGTGTTCAAGTCATCCTTTTGTTAATCGGCCCTTGGTTTATTTTAAGGAAAATCCATGCGTTGAAGAAAGTTGAATGGTCAAACCTTCATAAGAAATCTAGGTAAGAGATGTTTGCTTTTGTTTGGCCTTTGGCTGCATCACAAAGTGCTAGGGTAAGGTAGTGTGTTTTTATTGACTGTTAATATGATTTTTGGTTTTAAGATATGTGACGATGACTTGACTATTTTCATGCATGTTTGATGATACTGTTAAATAGTATGTTTCATTTCATTGACTTGATGATATGTTTACTGTTATGTTCATGCATTTTAGATTGTTATCATGTATCATGTACGTTCTATGCATCATGTTTTTCAAGAAAAGAACGAAAATGGTTTACATGTATATGTTTTCCATGTAAGAAAGATAAAAACAGAATTTAAGATATGAGAGGTTGAGGAAAAGTTGTCCTAAAGGTTTATCCTATGGAGGATAAACCCGTTAGCCCTGTTAGATCGGGGCTCGATCGAAGTTCACCAAGTGGTTTTGCATTGAGAGCATAACACTAACGGAGGTCCTAGTAAGAGGGACTATCTCGCCGAAGTTCACAAGACTCAGTGGTGTGTTTCTCACACTCGTGCCTATTATTCCCGTAAGAATCTCGATAAAGGTCGTGAGGTCATTAAAAGAAAATAAAAGAAAGAAAGAAGAAAAAGACATCTTTTACGAAAAGTGCATTGCATACTCATATTAGATTGTGTATCTCTTAATTAGCGTTAGACTTATAGTTTAAATTTTGTGATGTAATTAATGATACAATTATAGAAGAACGTGATGATAGAATTAATGGGTAGCGTGTTTGAAGAGGAATTCTCATGGGCGAAGTCAAAGCGTTGTTGAAGCAAAATTGACCCGTGGATGTGGATTTGAAGAAAACAGAAGAAATAGAAAGTCTTTACATTTTAATTATGTTTTTATTAGTTGGATTTTAGTTTGAAATATTTATATTTATTTCTATGATGGGTTTTAGTACGTTGGATTTTAAAGAAATTTATTTTTAAAAAATTTCATTGTGTATGATTTTAAAGGAAAGATTTTTATGCATGATATATTTAAAAAAAAAAAAAACAAGAAAAAGGTTCAATGCTTTCGGAGCGTTACTGTAATGTCCCGAAAAAAGAAAAAGCCCGTATAATCCATGCATGACGTTGTGCTAAGATCATAATAGGTATTCATATGGTTTAGCATATGTGGCCAATGAAATTTAAGATAAAAAGTTAAAGAAAAACACATAAAATGGATTTTGGGACGAGTTGGGACTGTATTTGGCGTCCTCAACTCTAAAACTGTCACAGTGCGAATGCTGCGGAAGACAGCAGAACCGTCCGCTTTGAATCTGTCCAATTCTGGGATAATTCAGATTGTTGCGGACGAGAGAAGATGGCGTCTGAATGAATCTGTCCTTAAATTGGACACATTCGAACAGTAGTGGACGTATGCGGACGAGAGAAAATGGCGTCCGAATGAATCTGTCCTAAGTCTGGACACATTCGGACGACTGCGGACGCCTCATGTGGACGCTAAATGGCGTCTGAATATGCATTTTGGATGGTACGGATGAAGGATTGGGGACTCCTTTTCTCGTCCGAAAACTAGTTTCGGACGATGAGGACCACGCACCGCTTCCGGAAAGGCAAAATTGGCCGAAAAAACCCATTTTAATATGATGTTTCTCTCTTACGTATCCCATTTTATTTTCGATTCCTTCAACTGGCGACACGTCTGGACGGTGAGGGAGTGTCTTACCTGGCTTCAGATGAGTGGATCCCTTCCCCTTGGGATGGGAACCGACTCTCCTTCTCTATATGTCGCTGAAGTTGTCACCTTGGGAGCATCCATCAACCGAGTGGGGTAGGTACCCAGTTTACGTATTTGTTCTTCACTGCTCTAAGAGATTTCGTTTGGTCCTCTGCAATTTGGATAGTGTATTGCTGTGACGTGCAGTGAGGGAAGGTCCTGTTCTCTGCTTTCTGAGGTAATTTCTTGCTTCCTTCATGGATTTATGCAGTAGTTGTTGAAAAGAAATGGATCCTACCTTGGATGTTGGGTTGGAATTTTGTTAAATGTGTACTGGAATATGCTTTCTGTGATGGGTTTATTGGTGAATAATCTGAAACTATGCCTCTGTTGCTAATCAAATACATCCTGTCGGTGTTGTTGTGCCTTCTTTGGATGATGTTTATGTTGTTTATTATCTGTGAAAGGTGGA
Source organism: Begonia loranthoides (assembly GCA_022433065.1). NCBI lineage: Eukaryota > Viridiplantae > Streptophyta > Magnoliopsida > Cucurbitales > Begoniaceae > Begonia > Begonia loranthoides. Next base: position 25,944,255 of record CM039473.1, on the reverse strand, counting down.
TATTATATTGATAGATATTGGATCTTAATTATTGCCGAGAGATATATTGGAAAATGAGAATTGTTGTTAAATCTTGACTGTTGACTATAATGAATATGGACAGGTTGTTGAATTGTTACACATTCATTAATTGTGGTTGCTGGAAAAGGACAGATGCTGGTTGTTGGGAATGGTTTTGTTGCTTTCAGTCTGATTCCTGCCAAGGACTATATGTGGTGAGTAATAAATTATGGACTATTGAGTGCTTATGGCTTAATACAGAAAATGATTTGGTGTTTTCTGTAGTTTCCTTTATGCATAATGAATATTTTAGAATGTCTTGTGCTCAGTTGAATGTGCTTAATACAGAAAGAGGTTTTATGTTGACTTGAATATATGCTGCAAGTGGGTCTCGTCCTTGTTGTGGTTATTGCCAAGTGTTGTAATTGTTTTATTTGTGTTGGATAAACTGCCTATTGGTTTGAAATGCATATATTTGGGCATATTGGCTTAAATTTCCATACGCTATTGAGAAAGAGATTAAGTGTTCTCGGAGTATGTTTTGGTCATTAGAGATGGATTGGTTGTTGGTTATGAGTTTTGAATGATTAAGGATATAAAAAGTATTCACTCAGTAATTTCAAGTTAAATTATGACTTAACTGGTTCTCTACTCTGTTGTGAGAAATATGGTTTTATGACAAACTACTATTTAGTTTTGTAAAGTAAATTTACATTGATGGAATGAGCAATATTGTGGGTTATTGCTATTCCGTTATATTTGTTAAGGTTTAGGGGATTGTTATTAATGCATAGTCGTTATGGTTTTAAAGGTACGAAGAAGAGAAAGGAAACAAAAACGCGCTATGGACGCCAGGTAAGTTGATATTGACTGTGTTTTGGTCTTCAGACCCTACATCGCAAGAGTTAGGATTGCTTGTTGTGTGTTTACTAGATTTAGGTTCTTTTAATGATGTGTTTATTAGAAATTTATGCATATAGGATTGTACCACGTGCATATTGTATGACATAACTAATCTATGTAAATAGGCGTGTGGGGGTTCGGGAAGTTAATGACGTTCCATTGTCATATAGATCCATGTTGGATGGATTAGAGAGAAAATAGGTTAGCGACATGGGATACCAGAGTTCATTGCTTCCTGTTCTTCCCCAACATTCTCATAACAAAGGAGTGTATACGGCCTGAGTAATCCCTTTATATATATATTGTTCCTTTGTGGATTGACCGGGTTACTCATGGTCCCACGGTATTTGTCATGTATGCACTATTGGCCTAAATTGCATTGTATAATCATGCATATCATCTGCACTTCATTTTATCACTTACTGAGCGTTACGTTCAGTAGTTTAGGTCTTGTGATGTAGGTACGAACGAGCAACAGATGAACAGGTTAAAGACAGTTGATGAAGGATTTGTACGGGTGAATCTTGTGGCTGGCTGGGCTAGAGAGTGAAAGGAAAAGTTTTGAAAAAGAGTTTTGTAACTTATTAATGTTGTTTTTATTCCGCTGTATTTTATTCAAAGAATGTTATGGTTTTTGAACGTAAATTGATAAAGGTGAAAGAAAATTGTGAAAAGTGAAAGTGAAGCGATCGGGTGTTAGCGATCGGGTTTTATAAAGGAAAAAGACCCTGATGTTTTTACGGAAAGAAAGTTTTAAATTTTACGCATTTTAAAAATACGTGATATTACAGTTACAGTTCAAAACTTTTACTTATTGTACTTGAAAGATATTTGAAGTGTGACGCTCCAGAAAAACCACTATAAGGCTTGATTAACTCTCAGAAGATCAATCGGTTATAATCGGGAAGGTTATTGAAGAGAGAAATCTTCAAGTGGAAGCCTTGAAGTGCAGATGTAGGCAAGGTTGGGCGAACCGCGTTAACATATCATTTAAACTCTCTCTTACTCTCATTCTCTTGTGTTTGGTTATTTAGATATTGTTCTAGGAAAGTTTACTTAAGAGAAATTCAAAAGTCAACATGAAAATTGGTTGAGAGCCTCTTTGTTTAAGATGACTTGTGTTCGGTCGACTACTTGTTGGGTTCGGTCAACCAGGAAAGTGTCCGAGGGGTTCCATTCTTATTTGCATGTGTCAAGTTGACCGCGTTGGGGTTACAATTACTGCGGAAGTGTCTTGATGTGGGTGTCAGCGGAAGCTACGACTTCCACGGAAACCTAGACATCCACAAAAATGCAGGGCGTTCGCAGAAGTATGCGACATCCGGGTCAGGAAGTCATGCTAGGTCCGGACATTCGCATTGGGTTTCTGCTTCTGTTCTAGGTGTCTGTGCTGGTTGACCGTGGACAACCATGGCGATTGACCGCTCTACTGTTGTAATACCCCAATTTTTTATATCGGAATTTAATAAGGATAAATTGGAAAGTAATTGGAGGTATTTGGATTAATTGGATAATTATCGAAGTATTACCAAGGACACATTCGTTATATTATAATTTATGGAAATTTATCGGATGATAATTAAAGATTAATTTAGAAAAAGTAATTTATTGGATAACTATCGGGATATTACCCATGATGTATTCATTAGATTATTATCTTGATAGGATGATAATTAGTATTAATTAAGGGGAGTATTAATTAAGGAGATCAATCAGATTCGTTTTGAATTAAGAATTTAGAGATGGATTAATTAGAGATTAAATGATGATAAATTGTAGAATTAGAAATTAATGGAGTTTGGAGATGGAGAACCGGTTCAGCAACAAAATCGGTTCAGCTTGTGTGGTTGCCTGCCGGTCCGGTTCAGAAAATAAAAAGAGGGAAAAAGTGATGTTGACCTTCGGCCATTTCACGCAGAGGACAACCGAAGAGATAGAACAAAGGGGGAGCGAGAGGCGATTGGGAGATCGCGGGTGGCAACGTGTGAGACAACCGGCGACGACATGTGGATGACAAACGCTAAGGCTCGGGCTCGAGCTCGGACTCAGGTGTTCGAGGCAGTGGCTGGTGAAGCAATGTGGCGATCTCGGGCTTTCGCGGGACTGAATCACGATGGAGGTGTGATGGGGTCATCAGTGCGTCGAGCTCTGGCGACATGTTGCTGGCTCCTGGCATGCGCGTTGTCCGGCAGCAGCGAGGTGACAGCGTGCAGCACGATGGACAGCTAGGACTGGGGCGTTGGTTCGGGCAGGAATCGGTTGGGGTCTGGTTTGGATTGCGGATCGGGTTGAACTGTCTTCTGGCATGGGCGAATCTTCCACGTTTCTTCTCTCTTTCAATTGGGTTGTTCTACCGACACGCACAATGGGGAGCAAGATTGGTTGGCCAATTGAAGAAGCTGTCGAGGGAGTAATTGTGCTGTAGAAGCTATGAAGAAGCTGTCGGGTGAATTCAAATAAATGGAGGACCCTGGTAAATTGGGAGAAAGTGAGGCAGAGAGCTCTCTCTCTGGAGCTTATGGTCAAGAAGGTGAAGTCTTGTTCTGGCTTCCAATGCCTTGTTGGTGAGATTCCTTCTCTGTTGTTCTGTTAATTGGTATGTTTGAGTGTTAATAAGTTGTAATTTTGTAACTCTTGATAGTCTGTTATTATGGATTTCTGGAAGAGCATATTAGATGGAATGAATGTGTAATCTGGTTGGATGGATAGTCTGTTGTGTTGGATTAGTCCTGCTGTTTGGATTAAATGACATATTCTGCTGTGTTGGATTGGGTTGATGCCTTTGTTGGACTTAGCATTAGCTATATGCTTTATGCTGCTTCTTGTTAGGATAAAAGATGTTAAGTGTGTTGGATGTATATTAGGATCGATATTCTGTTACTCAAATTAATAGTCTGAAATGTTGAGTTGATGGATAATAAGCTGCTGTTTGGTTTGATCCTGTGTCTAGAATATATAACCTATAATAGTCTGAAGTGTTTAGTTGATAATTATATGTTGTTGTTGGATGATCTGGTTAGGTATGATAAGTTGTTGGTTATTGTTCGAATGAAATATAAAGCATGAATATACTCTGTACGTTTTGATGTACTGCAATAACTAGTTATTACTCCATGGAGCATGTTGGTTAGTTGGTTGTTCTACATTTTAGAGCGTTGTTATTGAAGGATAAAAAATACATATGCTCTCTAGAAATGACCATGGTTTGGTGAAGTAAAGCTGTTATGTGCATCTGGATGATATGTTTTATTGTTTCATATTTGATTCACTAATCGGAATAAATGTATATGGAAATTGGATAAATATAGTTCAATGTCTCGATCCGGATATTGTCATTACGCATTAATTTTATGGACTAATAATTAATGGGGGAGATTGTGTTGGCCTTTACCATATGTTAAGCTTAATTTCTAGACGCTATCGATCGGAATTAATTTATTAGACTGAGTTATAATTAATGAAGCGGTTTCACTTAGGAAACTCTATTAAGCGGTGTATAAGAGTTAAAGATAGCAAAAGACGATGAGATTAACAAGTTGATTAATTGATTAGATTAATGATTAAGCGTATTAAATTGTGAATGTACTAAAGAAGGAAGAAAAGCATAATGAGATAAGTAGTGAGCACTTTAAACAATCGAGGTAAGTGATATGCATGTGTCTTGGTCTTCGGGCCCTACATCGCAAGAATAGAAGATGCATGTTTCGTTGTTTACAGTATTTAATAGCACGTTTCGTTGCTTACCCCTTTCGTAGCATGTTTGTTGTTTATAGTACTTAAATGCACGTTTCGTTGTTTACAGCTTTATTAATAGATTATTGAGCATGTTTATGGTATTTAATAGCGCGTTTCGATGTTTACAGTTTTTAATGGCATGTTTCATTGGTTACAGTTTTAAAAGCATGTTTTGTGTTTATTGTTTTTATAGCAAGCTCTGTGAATCGCACGTTTACTGTTTATTTACGCTTTCATATGAACTGTTGTATGCATTCACAAGCATCATGCATCACGATTTTCAAAAGATTACGAAAATGGTCTTTATGCACAGTTTTGAAAAGAAAAGACAAAAAATGAAAAGAAATATGAACGAACATGAAACAAAAATGGAAAGAAAGTATAAAGAACGATTAAGAAAGATGCAAGATAAAGATTCTTATAATCCAGTATGTCACCCCCAGTAAAGAACAAAAGATAAAGGAAATATAAGATTTATGTGGTCTGGTATGTCACTCCCGGCACAGAGACAAAAGACAAAAGAAAAGAAAAGTTAAGTAAAAGAAAAGAACATAAAAAGATAAACAAATGCGGATACGAAAACAGAAAAGGAAACGGATACGGAAATGATCCGAGCATAGATACGGAAACGAAAACGGAAACGGAAACGGGAGCAGAAACTGAAACGGAACCTGAAACAGAAACGAGTTTCCATAAATGGAAACGGATACAGATACGGATATGGATACAGATACAAAAACAGACACGGGAACAAATATGAAAATGCGTACTATCACGGATACCAAAACAGATACAGAACCAAGAACAGAAATACAAACAGAAAGAAAATATGTAAGCAAGAAAAGATAAAAGATGAAAGAAAGAAAATGTATACGGTTTAAAATGGCACAACATGTGCATGTAGCATATTAGGTATTATCACTTACTGAGCCTTAGGCTCATAGTTTACTACTTGCGATGTAGGTACAAGTACAAGAGAAAATGATGAACATATTAAAGAGTAGTTGACGAAGGATTTACATGGGCGCGTCTTGTGGGCTGGTTAGGCTAATGAAGCTAAAAAGGAAATTGAAGTTTTGGTTTGTTTATTAATCTTATAATGAATGATTTATGCTTCTGCTACGTTTTAAAGAAAAATGATTTTTTATAAATAAAGTCTTCCACTGTAAATCAAGAAAAGAGATTTCATAATTAAGTTTTTCATTGTTTAAAACAATTTAAGTGACAATGTCAAAAAAAGAGTTTTTAACGATTCGGTTTTCAAGAAAGAACTCTGATTTTAATTAAAAAGGTTTTCCACTATTGTTTTATAAAAGTTTTAAATTTAATGCAATTTTAAATAAAAAGAAAAACCGAAGTCGTTACAACTGTGGCAGTCCTTTGGGGTCAGATTTCGTCGCTCGGTGTTGTAGGACCGATATACGCCTAAGGAGGGGGGTGGGGTGAATTAGGCATTCTAAATTTTTTGTTCGAGATTATAAATCTAATCCTTGAGTGAGTTATTACAAATATGCATGCAATCAATACCAAATATAAAGGAGTTAAGTGATAGAAATACGGCACTAATTTGGTAATGCGGTTTGGCAAACCCGCCTACGTTTGCGCTTCAAGGCCCCCTCTTGAAGATTCCTTAACTTAATAACCTTTTTTGTTATTCTTGATTGAACTTCAACGGCGTCAATCAAGCCTTTGCAACTATTCTAGGGCGTCACCATTTTCTCTTTGACTATCCCGAGGTGTCACCCTTGATAGTTGTCAGAGTACAATTTAGGAATTAAAATATTACAATTTAGAAGCCTAACTCTCAAAGATATAAAATTTCAAGTGAAGAGATAGAGAAAGTTAGGGCTATGCACTCATTTGTTGAGGAGAAATCTTGTGTAAATTTGGCAACACTGTGTTATGGATTCTCTTCTCTTCTGCTTTGCAATTCAAAGTGGCTTTTATTTATAAAAACTGCTCAGTAGTAGACCACTTAACATTTATGGTCGACCGCTTACTGATCGTTGTTTTGCAGCCGTTGTGCATCCGGTCAATTGCTTCATTCCCTCCGATCGACCACTCTAGTGCATCTCATGAACTATCTCTACTCTGTTCAATTTTTGATCGACCACTATTTATCTCGGTCGACTGCTTCTCTACACTTCAGCATGTGTTGAGGAATCTGTAGTTTTTTTGGTTGACCTCTCTTCTTCTCTGGTCGACCGCTCTTCTGGTTTGGCTCTTTATAGCCTTTCTGGTCAACCCCTTTCTCAACCTTTGTCGATCTATACTCCGTGTTTTACACTTTTTAAAGTTTTTAAGTCCAATTGATCTATCCTTTAACCACATGGACTTAAACATAGATATTAGTAAACATTAATACCCTTGTTAAAGGGTATTTCCAATAAGGAACAAATTAAAACATAATGATAAGCATATAAATCACATTCAATTCATAAACAACTTATCAACAAATAAATTACTTATCATTAAAACAAATAAGTTGAAAGCCTATTAGGCTAACAGGTGCTACACACCCCAATGAACTTTGTGACCATGGTTTCTTCCCTTCTGGTTGGGGTTCCTGCTTGGTCTCGGTTTACTACAGTTGTGTCACATCGACCATTGTTGAGTCTTGGATGGCTGATGGTGTGTCTTATCGACTGCTCTGAGGTCCTGATTGACCATCGCCATGTCTTGTCTACATTGGGTGGGCCTTGTTGACCTTATTCACCTATGTCTATGTTTTGTCAACCGCAGCTATGTCTTTGACTACTGTTTGTTTTATGCTTGACCTCAGTTGTGTTTTGTCAATTGTTGGGTGGTCCCATTTGACCGTTGTCATGTTTGGTTGACTCCAGCTATGTCTCCTCGACTGCTGTGTTGTTCAAGTGAAGCGTAGTTATATCTCATTGACCGCAGCCGTGTCTCGTCTACCGGTGGGTCTTTTGAGTTAATTTTTGTTGTGCCTAGTTGACCACTGTTGATGTGCTTGGTCGACCGCACAGTGTGTCTTCATAGAGTTGAGTTTTGTGATGTTCAATTGGCTTCCTCAGCCATATCTTATTTCTAATCAGTGTGGCTTCTCAATTCAATGTATGGGTACTTGTCGTCCCTTGATTTGAGCAGGAAAGTCTTGTGTTAATTTTTCTGGTATGTTTTCGAATTCCAGTTTGGGACTCGTATTTTGTCCTTAACGTTGATTTGAGGTTTTGACGTTAGTTTGGTTTTAGGTTCCGACAATATCCTTGGCTTTGGTGCTTGTTTTTTACAGCGCGTGCGGCTGGTCAGCTAAGCTTCTGTCATCATCGAGGTAGGGATTTTATACTTTATCACATTGCATTGCATCATGGTTTTCAAAATATATTTTTTGGGTTGCCACATATGAAAAGCCGACGAGCACTGTTCGATAACATGTCAGTTTTTATACTAAATATATATATATGAGTTTTACATGTTTGCTTTATGTACATGATATGATATGATACTGATATGAGAGGATGAATCCACTTGACACTTTGGACAGTCTTGATGTCAAAGTATTACAAGGCTATCTCGATACATCTTCTACTGCGTGAAGATATTTTATTTGTGCACTGTGTGAAAAATGAGTAATAGGGTGATGTTGACGCACTCATTAGGTTTCATATCCCTAAATCTGATCAGGGTGTATATGTTTTGGGTTGTGTCATCACTTACTGGTTTGCCAGCAACCCCTATGAGGGGTTAGAACTTCGGATCACATTCATAGTCCTTCCTCCATGCTCATGAGGCATTGCCATCTTTTTAAAACTGTCATTTTCTGTATATTTTGTATCATATAGGTCTTTGTGTGACTCTTCTATTTCATAGATCTTTGTTTATAACTTGTGGAAAATGATATAGACTTATTTTACTATAGTTGGCTAGGTATTCATTGATATTTTGATGATTGCCTCATCAGTGGCTCGTGGAGCCTATTTTGATTGTAAATGATGTTTTGAAAATGATTTTAAATCTATGCACAAGTATGATATTTTTTTATCATGGTTTTAACAAGAAAAAATAAAAACAATTTTACATGTGCATTGCATTTAGTATAAGTTTTTTACTGAGTTAGTTACTCACCTTAACGACCATTTCATCCCAAGTTTAGATTGTGGTGGTCTAGCATGGTGTTTGAGATGTGATTACCTCGGATTTGGCTCCTTTCTTGGAGTTCATTGTTGTCCTTGGTGAAGATTTATTTTCTTTATTTAGTTAGTTGTATGGTATTTAATGGTTTCATTTCTTGCACAGTGTTATTCTCTTTGTTATTATCACATTATCTTTGACTCTTGTTGATCAATCGATGGATCCTGACCCATTTGTTTTGAGTTTTGGGCTTAATTTTATGTTAAGACTTCCACTGGCGACCTTGCCTTAGGCTTGGATGTTGGATCCTCTATGAGAATCGAGTTGCCTAACCCGACATTTTTGTTAGAGTTGCCTCTGGGTCGTGACAGATGTAATAATTAAAATAAATTATAAATAGTTAAAATACGTCATTAATTACTTCAATCAATGTTTGCCACGTAAAAAGGTAAGACTTACGTAAAAATAAAAATTAAACTTAACATTATTTAAACACGCAATCTACATGAGCTATCACAGGATCGATATTAGTAAAAAATTTGAAAAGTTATGAGCGACTTTAAATATTATGTTCGTAATAACAAATTTTGAGTATGTCATTTGAAACTACCCTAAATGTAATTACAATTATTGTTTCTAGTAAGTTTAAATTTAGAGAGAAGTAAATAGTCAACAAAATAATATAATGAGTCTTATCTCTCTAAAAGGTTAGATTTCATTAACGAGTCGCTTATGCAAATGTACTACTTGAAAATTTTATGTAAATCTTTCAAACCCATTTCCAAAATAAACACTTGTGAGATGTATAATAGTTTTTAGGTTACCTTAATCAATATCTTAGTTTTATTTAATACTCTATTAGTAGGGACCGACAGAACCAAACCAAACCAAACCAGCAAAAATCGAGCTGAATAGTGGAATTCTGTCTAACTTGTCTGGCTTATGTACTTGGGTAAACTAAAATTGGTTTGTGGAGAACTGTCATCTATAATTTGGTTCTCAATTAAGGATTTTACATCCAAAAAAATGAATGAATCGAATCTATCAGCGAGTCAATATTTAACCCAAAACTCAATATGAATCTGACTCAAACTCGATCATAACATGTGATGTAATTCAACCAAGACAACACTTTGCCCTAAACTCATATATTTTAATAAGATTAATTTTTTTTATTATATATCCCAATCAAATCATGACTCAGTTTATTTTTTTATTTTTTTTTATTTTTTTGAAATCTTGAGTGGCTGATTCTGTTCGATATGAGTCTAAAATCGTATTGAACTATTTGCGTTCACTCTTAACTATTATTTGAGTCCACAAATGTGAGATCTTATATTGCATGTATTTCACTCTTCTAAGGATCATTTATAAAAATAGCAAAGCATTCATGCCAATAGGATTGTTTAAAATCAACTTCAATGATTAAACTAAAGGGAATATTAGTATGGCTTAGTATGAAAGAAGACACTTATTCCACAAGCCTCTTTTTGAGCCAAGACTCAGTTAGTGGTCCATTTCCCAAAACAAGTGAAACCCTAAAGAGAGTTTCTCATTGAATGGATGACATTGGCTTAACATGCTTCCCACCCACACCACCTCCTAAATTTTCAAATTCAACTCCATCCATTGTTTTGGTAGATCCCGTTACTCAATGTGATTTTGCTTTTTTTATTTTTGAAATTCATGCAAATCTTGAGACATAAAACACATTCAACTTATTCGAAAAAACAGGGCACAATATGACATGCAAGACACGATCGATGTAAATGTTTAAAAACTCGATAAATATTTGGGATGCGCAGGCACTTTCTTAAAAATTGACAGACCAATGCAAGTGATACATGCATTTCCATCTTCAATTTGGCTTTTTCAAGTACCTAATCTTCAAAGAATCTTTGCTCAAACACACACCAACATCACTAGATCATAAAATCACTTTTAAAGTAGGAGCTTCGACAAAGCATCTACAAAGTTCTCAATAAGGGGCTTAGGACCATTCAAAATAAAATTTACCCAATATGCTAAAGTGTTCAAATATTATTCCTAAACGACATGTGGATTCATCATCATCAGAAGGCACAAAGGAAGAAGTGGATTCCTCTAATTACTGGAAAGATTATTCTAAAATATAATTTTGCACTTTTTAAACCAAGAATAAGTATAACTTGGCCTTCTATCTATGATTTATGTTTTTCTGAGTTTATGGTTTCATATTTTTAGGTTCAGAAGAGGCAAATTTCATTTTCTATAATGCAACTGAGAATATTTATGGTGGAGGGTTGACGATGAAAGCCTCAGAGAAGCAATTTTTTAGAAAATATAAGGAGGGTTTTTGCGAATTATTATATATAATAAAGTTTGTGTGAAAAAATGAGAAGTGGGATGTGGGACATGGGATTGGGAGGCAGATCAAAGGGGGGATTTTCTGTTTGGATGAATAGGAGTTTCAATACTACTTTTGAGGGGCTGATCACTTTTGTTTACACAATTGTGGGTGAAGTTTGTCATTCACTGGAATATGCTTTACCTTTTTTGCTGTTGGCCCTTCTGTTTTGTTATCATGCCATCTTCCTACTTTTTGGAAAAGAAGAAGCAATCTCAATTCAATGCTTTATTTATATTCATTTCTATTACCATATGCGTCTCAAGTGGAGAGACAGAGAGGTCATGGTAGCACAGTGTCCATTAGGGGTTGAAAAAGGGACAGATTGCAAAAGGAACAGGACAAGTGCACAATGGGTGGGAAATGAGAGATTTGATCATCTTCTTACGTACAAAAAAGACTGAAAATGAGAATTCTCCACAAGATATATGATTTTACAGATATGTTTAATTGTAAATCATTTACATATCACATGCTTGTAGGATTCTTACTAATCATCATCAATACACAATGCGACTCTGATGATTTCCTTCTTACAGAGGATATTTCCAAATCGATTCTTCGGCTGGAAAGCTCCAATATTTCCGGGAAAGATCAGTGAAATTATACTTGTTCCAAGTTTATGCATTTTAGACAGCTTCAATGGCGGAACGCCTTCACTACCTGTTCAATTCTTCGTCGGCAAAGAGGACAATTAGTCAGGTGGGAGGAGCATGTCATACAGCAGCACATGTGTCCACACCTAAAATATACAACCACTAGATCATTAATGATGTTTGGTTTTAAGATATGGATATTAAACAGAACAAACAAAATTAACATATCCAAAAGGACCTCCTAGACTTCGACAAATTCAGACGTTTGTTTAACCCGCGTCGAGCAGGGAAATATTACAGTAGAAACAGCTTCTAGCCAAATTTAATTGTACATTAACTTAGACCTCAGAGAAAACGAGTAAAGTCTTGTATCTATTAGCATATGTAGAATCCTGCAAAACTGTTATAGATCGAAATGAACACAAAAGTATATACTAATCATCATTTTTTTTTAAAAATTTGAAGAAATCTTCAGCAACACATTGTGCTTTGTTCAAAACTTGAGCCATCAGGGCCTGCTTTGTTTCACATTTAAGGCACATTAGCATTAGTTATTTTGAAATAGAGTTTCATCACCCTTAAAATCACCGCTAGCTCTCTATTCAAAATTTAAAACATTGGAGCAGAAATGAAGAAGAAAAGGTCACATAAAATGAATGTAAGCCAACAAAGTAACAGAGTGGATTTCTTACGGGACAAAAACAGCATTATAATTTTGCTCAAGGCATATCACACAAAGATCTGGCATCAACTGGTCTCTCTTAGTACCATCAGCTGCCTTGTCAGCCCTTTCAGTTGAACCTGTTTAGTTTTAGGACCACATTAATAAATAGGTGACCATCACATTTATAGAAGTTAACACAATTAACATAGTTGGAACTCCACCTTCATGTTCTTGACTTGATCTCCTCGCAGCAGCAGCCAAAACCCTTCCAGGACAGGACATTAATGATCAGTTGATCATGCTAAAAAAGACATTAAAGATGCTAATAGAAAACTAACAATAATCTTAAGATAGTTGCTCTAATTCAATCTAAAATTTTCCTGCCTTGACTGAAGTTCTATTTGAAAATAAAGTAAAACAAAGAAAAACTACTTTCTTTGGAAATCCCAACATCGCCTCCTTTCCAAGATAAAGCGGATAGCATGCTTGGCAATTAGATACAGGCCAAACACTGTCAAACCCATCGATGCATACTTGTACCACCTGCTAAAGATCTATGTTATCATACACAACTTCAACCAGAGACAATAAAAGTTATGGAAATCAGTAGATGAGATTGTAAAGATATCCATGCATAAAAACAACCTTGCCCACTTCCCAAGATTAGCAATGAGTTGATCAATCGGTTTTGGGGAGACATAAAATGGCCCTTTGTAGGGTCGCTGAATTCGAATGGTACCAATGTCATCCTTGGCTGCCTGATGAAATTTTCAAAACAGATACAAACAGTAAGAAAGAATACAGTGAGATGAAAAATGACTCAAGAATAAAATTTGGACAGCTGAACATGCACAAAAGTTTCCATTATGATTGGTAGGTTGATCCACTGGTATCTTTCACACTAGCTTTCACGAGGCATTTTACTAAAGATGAGATGTTATATTACCACTAATTTCAAAACTTAAGTAGTTAAATTAACATTAATTTGATCACTTAAGTTACTTACCGACATTTCCCTTCACATCTAAGCCTAAACTTTGACGGTCCTGAAACTTCGATATTTCAATGTCTAAATAGGGAGTACAATGATGACTGATCTTTGATGATCCTTACACATGGATTTTTAATGTTTAAATGACAGTATAGTGAAAGCTGATGAACCATGAATATAAAACTTGTGATCTTCTATTTCTAATGCGTCATTGAATGACTATCAATCCCAAAGTTCATGCAATAGATTAAAGTTAATTTTATTAATTTTAAAATTTCTTAACAGGAGAACAAACACTTTTACAATCACATAAATATCAACCTAGAATGTGAACAAATTAAGTTTGCATCATCCAGAAGAATTATGTTTTGTAATCAATCATACAAACTAAATGTAAAAATATGGGACCTTTCGTTTTTATAAGAACAATTGTTGTCTAAAAATTCCTGAAGGTTTTTTTTTTCTATTTTTTTTACCTTAAAATCAAAATTTATTAAGAAAACAATATACTAAAATTCCTAAAGATTCTTAATTGAACATTGGTTCATAAATTACTTAAAAAATCAAATAAGATCCTCAAATTTCTGCTTGAAGAATCAATTGAAGTTGGCATTCACTTACTAACACTATAGTTCAAGACGAAAAATCATAAAAATTTATGGGTTCAACTCCATATAATGTCCATTTGAAAATCCCAAACGATGCAGGACAGTGTTGTGGCCCAAACACATGATCTTTTAATATTTGCGATCTTTTTAATATTTTATCTTATCAATTATTTCCGTATTTGATTTTATTAGTTTTAATTTCTAAGATAAATTTTATCTTTTTATACAAGACTCATTTTATCTTATTAGAGATTTTTAATCATGTTCTGAATCCTATTTAAAGGGTTGTAGCGAATATTAATTAGAGACTTTTACAAACTTTGATATTGAATTATTATATTTTCCCGATAATTATTTCTTTAGTTTTTGCTAATTCCCTATTTCGATTATGAAACAAAAATTTCGCTGCACCAAATTGGTATCAAAGCAAGGATTTTCACCACGACCTAATGGCAGACGAAGATTCAAGTGGACAACAAATCACCGACAATGAACGGCGATTTGAAATCATTAATCAACGATTTGAAAAAATTGATCGAGAAATCAATAATTCACGAAACTCTCTGCAATCTTCCATAGACGATAGCAGTAGCGATTAACGAGGAGCGACAAAATCGGAGAACTCAAATATTTAATTTTAGGGAATCAGACGAAATCCAAGAAAACAACGATAGACTGTGGAGAAAAAACAACACACAAAATAATATTGCAAACTTTAATATGGTTGAAGAGTCGCACCACCCGTCTAGGGTTTTGGTAGCCGCAAGCCATGGCTAGACCGAACAGCCACAACTGCCAGATTTGATCGGCGAACAACACAGGTTGCCGTTCAACCAAGGGAGGTGGACATGCGTGTCGCTCCCCGAACTGAGTCGCGACAACTCCTTTGCAACCTAGAGCACCACCGACCAACCGAGACAAATGCTTGGACAACAGCGATTTGACGGTCCAAGAAAACGCTAAGTTTCGCATCTACAAGCGTCAGGCTCAGCTGATTCAAGGTCAGCTGAGCCTCCTTGACCCTCGATCAGCTGAACCTCCTGACCCTCGACGAAGTTTTCTGCATGATGACAAAGGCAATTCTGGCAACAAAGGTGACTCCTATGAATTTTCAGGCGAGTCAGCTAAGGTTTCGACCTATCTAACTTGAAACCCTAACGAATGAATCACCTTTTTCCTGTAAAATCGATTAAGTGATTATCGCGAGAGGCACCAGCATGAAAATTTACGACGAGAACTAACTTGTACAACTAATTATTCGTCTAACGAAGGAGATAATTTCCCTGAAGACTGTGTTGTCATTCGACGACCATATATTCACGAATTCAAGGTGAAGATGGATTTACCTAATTTCAATAGTCAATGGAAAACATATTGTAATTTGAGAAACCCTAATGTGGTGAACAACTACAAATTTAAAGAATCAAACTTAATTTTTGAAGCATCAAACATCGAATTCATATTTGATTTAGGATGAGTTTTTTGCAACTACAAAACTTGAGGACAAGTTTTCTTCAAGGAGAGTAGATTGATGCAGAACAAGGTTGTGGTCCAAACCCATGATTTTTTAATATTTGCGATCTATTTACTATTTTATTTTATCTTATCTATTATTTTCTTATTTGATTTTATCAATTTTAGTTTCTTAAATAGACTTTATCTTTTTCGTAGAAGATTTACTTTATCTTATTAGGAATTTCAAATCATAATCTGAATCCTATTTAAAAGGTTGTAGCGAACAGAGACTTTTACAGACTTTGATATTGAATTATTCTATTTTTTTAAGAATTATTTATCTAGTTTTCCCTAATTTCCTGTTTCGATTACGAAACAAAACTTCTGCTGCACTACCATTATTGCCTTAACCCCATTATTACTAAATAATTATCTTCTTTGATAAGATTATCATTACGAAATACTTCCAAATCCCAATTTTTTTCGTCATAACATCAAGCGAAACCATAGCATCCAAAACATTAAAATGTCATAATGTTATAGTGATAATTCACTTGAGCACAAATAAGTTGCAAGCAATTACTCCTTTGTGAGCAAACTATGCCGTTATAGTAAAAGTTGAATAACTGAAAAAATACCTCGCCAACTACTGTCAAAGAAGTACCAGTTGGCAATACCCTCTCAAATCGCTTCACTCCAAGCATCTATAAAGCATCATCAGAGCATCTTTGTAACAAACAGCCAAATCACATTAGGCAACAATAGAACATGAACTAAACCAGACAGACCTTAAGACCTTGAAGATAATCTAATGTTCCACGCACAAGAGATCGACCAGATTCTTCAAAAACCTCACTCACTATTGGCAATATGAAGCCTGTGGCATTTCGAGCTCCCACCACAAATGCACGATATGTGCCATCGTCCTGATGCAAAACAAATGACCATCAAATCTTTGTATTAGTGAAACAAGAAACCAAGTACAACATGCGTTCACTCCAAATGGAAATGGACATGCTTCAACATATACTAGCATAAAAAAATATGTACGCTTGTCACAGACCAATTTTTCACACAACAACCACTTTCATTTTGTGTGTGGATGTGTTATGGGGGGTAAGGAGCCATCACTCACCAAGTACCAGGGGACCTCTTTACTCATAGACAACATTAAGGCTGAATCTTGTATCCATGAACCGGTATCATTGTGTTTCAGAAAATGTTGTTCTGCCTAAAGATATAGAATTAAAACAGTGGATTAGCAAAATACAGAGAGCGCATAACTTTAGAACATTTTGATACAATACCGTTTCCTCCACAATTACACCTCGTAAACCACTGAACTCACAGTTTATTGGGGCATCAGAGCCAACTCTTCCAGAAATTGCGACAACCAAAGGTAATATACACTCGGCATCAAGTAATTGTGCTGCAAAATAAAAGGAAGACAGAAAGACGTTGAAAAAAACACCATCTGAGAAGAAAAATGATAGTAAAAAATATATAACTAAGAAGGCAGTGAATACTTGAAATGGAAGTGTATTCAAGGTTCCACATGTCTTGGATATGTAAACACACCATCACTGCAGATGCATACTTCTATTCAATAATATCTTCGTCTATTTTGTTTCTAAGTGTCAAACTAGGTCAATATCGTAGTAATCATGTTGCCGATTGTCTATTCTCAAAACTTTGAGAGTTCAATATTAACGCCATTGTTTAGCACAAGAGCATGTAAAACCATGTTCAGCACAAGAAAAAGCAGAACCACATGAAGGCAACAAGAGACTGCTTCTGTATTGGCCAACCAAATCAATACCACTTTTTCTATAAGTTAGATAACTTGTTACATATAACAGATCCTCAACTTCAGTAATAACTAGCATCCAACACTAACGTCATATTTACAACTAACAGCAATATGGCACTACTGAACAAAGAGAATCAATCAATGAACACCAAAAGCATAGACATGAAGCAATGCAGTACCTTTTCATTACTTTCCCCGAAAATAAAAAATTCCTAGTTGGGACAGCCCCTAAACTGTTAAGTCTTTTTTCCAGGTTAAAAATTGCTTACCCAGCTCCTTCAATTGATTAACTCGAGGAACTGAATTCAATAGGTGGGCATCCCTGCAACGCCACAATTTACCAAGTAAAAAAAGTCCACTAGAATTGAGAATTTAAGTAACGATACAGAAACATAAATCAAGAGAATACAAGAGCTTTCCTCCAGAAATTCCACAGTCGTATTCCCTATCATATATCAGAAATAAGTATACAGATGAACCGCCTAGAAAAAGAGAGTAATTTCGAACTCACCTCCCGCTACTCCTTCCGAGTAGGTAAAGAGCAGCTGCACTCAAACAGCATGTTAGACCTCCCCAAGGAAGCATTTCGAGCCACTATAATAAAAATTTCACAGGCTGAAGCTCGCATCCGTCAGTGGCAGACAACAAATGAAATCACGCCGGAACTTAAACAGCCCAGATCATTGGATAGAAACAGAAGAAATTAAATTATTAGCAAACTAGGGCTCGAAAGCGTAAACTATAGAAAAGGATCATAAAAATAGAGAACTCTTGTGTATGGGAAGCGGGTTGAAGCGATGGTTCTTAGGTTTCGAATTTTCCGTTCGCTTTCTGAGAAAGTTGATGATCGAGAAAGGAATCCGATACAAGCAGTGGAATATGGGGTGAAGGTCTTTCAATGGCGTATCCTTCTCCCAACTCCTCCAATCGGGTAAAGGTTTAACTATCGAACTGTCGTCATTTGATTGACGACACGACGGTTCTTCTGCTTTTGTTTTTCATTCACAAGTATAAAAATTGAGAAATTATGATCATTTATAAGAAAAATGACAAATCAACCATCGTACTTTGTGATCAAGAATAAGTTAACCATTAAACTATTTTTGCTAACAAATTACCACTAAACTATGAAAAAAAGGTTCCCGCAAACATCGCTGTCACGTTTGCCTTTAGATGTATTGATTTCTTTCCGTCGCAGAACGAACATGTATTGATTTGTTCCGTCGCGGATGGAAAGTTTAAAAATAACGTTATAATTTTAATGTTCCTCCACAGATTGACTATGATCCGTGGTAGATTGACAACGATCCGCCGCAGATCGTCATGCGTCGTTGTGTGTTCCTATGTCCTACTATATAACACTCAACTGTGCGCTCCGGCAAGTTCACCACGAATCATGATACGCTCAGCGAACATTCGTACTCTCAGACCTTCATTCCAAATTGTTTAATTGATACCAATGAATACCCACGCAAAGAAAATGCCGCTCAAGCGAAAGGATGGTCCAACTCAGGCTCAGCCGCGGCCATGGCCAGAAACAACAAAGCAAGGTGGAGCACTTGCGGTTCAAGTTGGAGTAGTTGCGGTTGACGTTGGAGGACTCGTGGTTGCCCCTGTTATAGAAGTCGCGGTTGAGGCACAACCTCAACCTCAACAACGATAGGCAGCAGGTGCATTGGTCTGTTTCCAACCCGTTACAGTGAGGTTCCACTGCCCACTCTTCAAGACAACCGACGCGAAGGAACGATATGAAGCCGATGTTAAACACCGTTCAATTATTGTTTCTAGAATAGTGGATTTCAAGTCCTTGGCTGAATATGAAATTGAAGAATTGTTTGAGGGGGTCGGTTTGTGCCGATTGGGTGGAAGTTACTGTGAGCGGATTGTCAAACTGTTTTATGCAAATTTGGAACTTTTCACCCAACCATTAGAGGTCCAGACTTACATGTTTGGACGGGAGTTAAGGCTGACTCCCAACGATATTAACATGCTGCTTGGATATTCGATAGAGGGACCAAGCGATCACTATTACCATGTGTCTCAGGAGCCACCTTTCATCAGACAATGAGAAGGTCTGACAGTGCTTAGATTGCACCTCTATCCCGTGATTGGAGCATACAAGAAGCCAAAGTCCAATGACTTGAATGTCATAGCCCGAGTGATCCACATCATCATGACGCACACCATTTTGTCTCGGATGGACATTGAGACCATGTTAGCTACATGGATCTCTATTTGCTCGAGAAGGTGTTCAACATGAAAAAAGTGGATCAGCTATGTTATTTTGAGTCACATGTACGAGGTGTTCAACAGCCCGACCAAGAGTCTGTCAATCAAATTGGCTAATTCAAAGGATTGTTGAGTATTACAGGGTACTGATCTCGGAGGAGGAGCCGAGAATCGAAGAGAAGGTCACGGACGTCCACAACAATTTGACAGTGGATCGAATGGGGTTCAGCAAAGTTGAAGAGATATGGGTATGCAAGACTCTATCCAACTCCGCCCCGAAGAAGCAAGCTACAGTTTCCGTGTAACGACCCAGATTTTTCTTTACTTTAAAAATGCGTTAAAATTAAAACTTTTCTTTTCCTTTATAAAACAGTGAAAAACCTTTTGTTTAAAACTTCTTTAATTGAAATCAAAGTTCTTTTCTTAAAAACTTGATCGTTAAAACATCTTGCTTAAAACTCGTTACTTGAATCTTGATTAATAGCAAAAGACTTCATTTATAAAATCTATTTTCTTAATTACTAGCGAAAGCATAAAATATTCTATAATGGAACCATAAATCGTTCGATAAATAAATTATTACTTAACATTTATAAAACTCTTTTCTCTTTTACTTTCTTTAGCCTAGCCAGCCACAAGTCCTGCCCATGCAAATACTTCATCAACTGCTCCTTCATCTGTTTTTTTGCGTGTACATACACCATTAGCAAACTTTGAGCCCAAAGCCCAACAAAAAATGAGGTATGTAATATGATGTATGTCTCTAATTCATTATGTCAGAATGGGTCCACTCCAAACCATTCTTCTTCTTTACGTTTCATTCTTTTATTCCTTCTTTCATTCATTAGTCGTACGTCGAGCAAAAGATTAGAGGAATCCGTGTCAAAGGGAATAGTTTATTCTTGGCTTCTAACCACCTAGGGTAGATAGTCCCAAACCCAACAATGGAGGGGCTTAGTCTAGACGGTCTAATTAGATTCAAACTACTCGTCCATCCCCTAACTCCCCATTTCCTTTCCTTCCATTCATTTCATTTCATTTATCCATTTTCCTCAAATAAATGCATATGAGTACCACTCCAGAGGTGACACTTCCTACTTGTTTCTATTATCATGATGCATGTCAATGAGAAACATTATCGTGATGCATGTTGATGAGAAACAATAATTGTAACAATAAAAAAGTATGAGACATAAAGCAGTAATCACAACAATATAAAAGTATGAGATATAGAAGTCTACTAACATACTATATAGGCATGCTTGGTAATTTAAAGGAAGCGATAACAATATAGATATGTTTTTCGATTTAAAGGAAACAACAATATCATAGGCATGTTTGGCAATTTAAAGAAAGCAATAACGATATAGACATGCTTAGTAATTTAAAGAAAACAATAACAATATAGGCGTGTTTGGCTATTCAAAGGAAACAATAACGATATGCTAACATTCCAAGCATGTTTAGATATTAGATTAATAATGTACGAACAACATATGCATAATAAGTAAAGCAGCATAATAGAAATGTAACAAACAATTAAAGGGAAGACACTGCTAATGGTGTAGGGCCTCCACTGGCCAACGACTCTACTCAATTTCTTACCTCGAAGCATTAAAGCGTATTAGCACTTAATATTTATCCTTCTCCTTCTTTTCAATACCTTCATAATTAAAACATTTACTCATTAATAACCATAACTTATTAATTTCATTCATTTCCTATCCTTAATTACATAGCAATTCTAGGAACCCCTTTAACACCCTAAAACGGAACATACCACTTAACAATTCGAACATGCTCATCTTAATAACTTCATCATTAACTGTACCCTTAATCTTTATTCATCACTTGATAGCATTTCATAATCCATATTCAATATCCATTTTCTAACCAATCAACAAATTGTGCACGTAAAGATGTAATACAACATTTATCCTACAGGGCACACCAATATCCATAATATATTTATCCAATTAGTGACTTGAATATAAACCAACAGAACATAAACTTCAAAGTAGTAATTCATTCTCACCAACAACTTCATAATTCCATTTTATTACTGCAGCCAATAATTAATCAACAACCAACAGAGTGTAATCTGTAGCAAGACTAATTCCAACATGTTCATGCTTTCGGAAATAACTATCAGAGGGCATATATTCACAATTCAAACCTCACAGAATATTAACCTAAGCAATATAGCACATATTTGACTACTCTTCACATAACCAACGACAGAATAACAATTCCATTCACATAACCAAAAAATAGAAACCTAACAAAGGCATTATTCACCAACAGAGTATAGTCCTAACACTTCATCTTCATCCTTAATCCATAAAAACAATGGAGAAACCTCCTTACCTGAAGAACCGAGGAGACCCAAGAGGAGCAGCAGCTCTTTCTTCTCCTATGCCTTCCTTCCTTTCTCTCTTCCTCTTCTTTTCTCTTATTTCTCCTCGGGCTTTCACTCCCCCTTCAGCTCTTAGCTCAACTTCTCCACAGAGCATTTCTCCTCTGCTCTGTCTCCATTTCTCCCCCGAGAGCACTTCTCCCGGCCATTCCCTTCTCTTCTGCCTTTCAATTCACCAGAGAGGCACTCAGTGTCATGCCTCTGCCACAGACACCCGTAGGTGTCCCCGAGCGATGCCCTGCCTTCACCATCCCCTTCGCACGTCCACGCAAGTCCCACTGTCTATTTCTTCAGAGCAAGAACTAGAGGAAAAGACCAGTTTGGACCGAATCGTAAGCCATCCCCGCCTTTCCACCCGAACTGCCAGCTCCCTGCCACTACCGACCAGAGCAATTCACGACCACTCTTTGAATTGCCGAGCAACAGAACGCTAGGGAGAGAAAGGAAACACCAATAGAAACAATTGACTCACCAATGCCTAACGATTCGCAGCTCCAATCATCCCTGCAAGCTGCGGTGCACAGAGCCCTAGCTCGCGACCCGCAACTCCTCCTCCTTGCGTCGACGCTGGCAGCCCAACGAACATCTCATTCGTCAAATCTCATCATGAAGCCCAGCTTCGTGTCTCCCGCTCTCAACCTTGCTCTCCCTCTCTGTCTTCTTTCTTCTCGGGTTCCCTCTTGCCAGAACAAATGGCCACGGGCCATTTGTTTTTGTGTTTCAGCCAAACCGGTTCACTTCTCCCCCTCATCTCTTAATTTTCTTCTTTTAATTTTCCTTCTAAATTATTTATCCCCAAATATCCTAATTTAATTCATTAAATTAACATTTATTTTAATTACACAAATTTCCATTTTATCTCTAATCTCACTCCTTTGTCTTCAAACCGGACTGGCCCGAACCAAATCGGTTCAATCCATTATTTCACTCTTTCAAAATTGCGATTTCGGACGAGGGATGGTGTTCGCACTCATCCGAAAAGTTTGATAATTTGGATGGATTCAAACTTTCTTCATCCACATTCGTTCGAAAAGTCCAATAAATTGGACAGATTCAAACTCCCTTCGTCCGCTATCGACCACAGGTCATCCAGACTCATCGTAAAACCTGCGCAACAGACGAAGGACGAATCTGAACTTGAGGCGTTGTCCCCACTTCATCCCAAAACACAAAGGACAACATGAAATGCATTTTTGGACGCAACCTCAAGTCCGCGTGTCGTCTGCGTGTGTCCGAAAACTCCGAATACACATTTTCCCAACAAAACTTTATACTTTAATCGGTCCTTAATATTTTCCCATATTTATATGACATTAACCAACGACATATCACCCTGCAACATAATATATTAATTATTCCAAAATTAATTACATTGCATACACGAGGAAACAATATCGGGGTATTACATTCCTCCCTCCTTATATAAATTTCATCCTCAAAATTTGCTTAGCAAATTACTTCTTTACAACCCAAAATAGTCACTAACTGGCTTATCGCAGAAGTATCCAAACATCTTCTTACCTCGTACACATCCTCAATCTTCTAATGGGTTTCATTACTTCTGCATCCACTACATTCCCTGACTTAACAAAATGCTACACTACACATCTAATTCATAATTTAGTTTCTCTTGTTCTTCTAAGATCATTTGAACATTATCACAAGCAAGCCGCTACATCTTTCTTGTTTCCTTCGCAAAAGCACGGTGTAGTTGATCATTCTCTTCAAGCATCCTACTTAATGACATAGCCTTCTTGTTGTACTTGTACTTCATTTCATCCAAATTTCCATTGGCTACATTAATTTTATTTGAAAGCTTCTCCACAACAGTATTTCTACTTTCAGTTTCTTCCTGGACAATGTCAGTTATTTGTTTCTTCACTCTTCTAAGTTGCTACTCTGCTCCATAGTCTGAGTTTGACGATTCCACACTCCCGTCAATCTACCATTCATTTTGCCTCTTAGATCCTCGTTTAGTCTTGTTTCCCTTTCCGTATTCGTACCCATTTTCATTTCTGTTTCTGTTTCTGTATCCGTATCCGTTTTCGTCTTCGTATCCATTTTTGTGTTAGTTTTAGTGTCTGCATTCGTATCTGTTTCCGTATCCGTATTCGTATGTATTTCCATTTTTGTTTTTGTTTCAGTTTTCGTTTTCGTATCTGTTCCCGTTTTCGTATCCATATCCATTTTTGTTTCAGTTTTCGTTTCCGTATCTGTATATGTTCTTGTATCCCTGTTCGTTTTCATTTCTGTTCCCGTTCTCGTTTCCGTTTCTGTTTCCGTATCTGTATCCGTTTTCATAAATTTGTTTCTGGAAATTCATTTTTTTTTCTGTATCCATGTTTGTATCCGTATCATTTTTTGTTTTTGTTTTTGTTTCCTTTTCCATTTTCGTAACCGTATCTATATTTGTATTCGTCTCCGTTCCCGTTTTCGTTTCTATTTTCATAGCCGTCTCCGTTTTCGTATCCATATATGTATCCGTATCCATATCCATATCAGTTTCCATTTTTGTTTTGGTTTCTGTACCTGTTTCTGTATCTGTATCCGTTTCTGTTTCGTCCTATGCATGTGGCTGAAAACTTACAACAGGGGAAATATTATCGAGGTATTACATTTTGAGTCGCAAGCCCA
>CM039473.1:25746869-25914775 GCA_022433065.1 Begonia loranthoides | reverse complement strand
CGTCGTTGTTCCACAGCCCAAAGTCGTACGAATGCACTCGAGCTCAATGGTACAACCTTTAGCCCCCTCGGAGGAACAGCCTCCAGCATTGCCTCTGCAACACATGGAGGGTGATGCTTCGCAGCCAATGACTCTGCCCCTTCCTCAGTCATCTTATTTTACATCGATGTTTGAGGGGATGTCCAACTAGATGTGCAAGATGGAGGACTGACTTGTCCGGATGGAGGAGCTGCATCAAATGAGGCTGCACATAATACAAATGATAGAGGAACACCATCAAATGAGGTTGCCCCAAATGCAAAAAATGGAGGAGCAACATAAAATCGGGTTGGTCCAAATGCGAAAAATGGAGGAGCAAGCAGAGGAGTACCATCATGTGATGTTGGCCGAATTGCAAAGAATGGGGCAGCGAGCAGCCCCTCTACCATCCTCTCTGATAGCCTCTCAAGCAGCCCATGCAGCAGCCTCTCCAGCGGCCTCTCCATTGTCCTCTTCCGCAAATAAAGCCATAGACTACTTGTAAGTTATTTAGTTTTTACGCAAACCATTATTCACTTTACTTTATTTGTATGTGATGTAATAACGTGACTCAAATTTGCAGTGTCATTGCCCTCAGAGGCCAATCTTCTCGCATTCCTCCATCGACAGCTGCGTCGGATGATTGCAGCCTCCCCCAGTTAAAACTATGTGCGTGGTACGTATTCGATTTGGTTATCTATGTGTCTGCACTTATTCATGCCTTATTAATCTCACAGTAACTTGTCAATGTTTTTTATAGCCAGGTGAACTGAAGGATTATTTCAAGAAGTATGTTGCTGCAAATACTCAGAAGAACCTGGAGACGTGCGGAATTCTTTCAGGAAAGCTGGTAGGCTTTTTCATTTTGGATCATTAAGTGTTTTGGACTGCCTACTTACGAGATTCCGCTAGTTGTTTTTATTTTCAAGTCCAGGATGAGTACTATGTCACTGAGATCATCTTCCCGAAAGCAA
Organism: Begonia loranthoides; assembly: GCA_022433065.1. Lineage (NCBI taxonomy): Eukaryota > Viridiplantae > Streptophyta > Magnoliopsida > Cucurbitales > Begoniaceae > Begonia > Begonia loranthoides. The sequence goes on along the minus strand of CM039473.1, from coordinate 25,913,783 downwards.
GAAGAGACGGTAAACACGGTGAAAATTACGGTTTGTTACATTGAGTAGTTAAGAAGATGTTATCTTAGTACTCATCCTTGCTTTGGGTTCTTTGTATGCAGTGTGTTGCGTTGAACGAAGAAGAATACTTCGAGGTTCAAGACTAAAAATCGCTCATAAAATTATGGTGGATTCACCTAAGTAAACATCTCGCTTTTTCGGTTTGTCGTTCATGTTTCACTCGTTCTAACGCGTGCTTCCTTTGCATTTTAGTCCCACCCAATTCAATCATTTTTTACGTCGTCCGTTAACTTGCACACTCACTTCCCTTACCAGTTGTTGTTGCCTGAAGCAATTGCGATTGTCGTAGCGCCAACGGACAAAGAGTAATATATCTTTTCACTTGTGTAGATTCATACTGTTTTCCGCTTATGTACTGATTTTTTCCTTTGCATTTCAATCGTACGACATCTTTTGGTGTACGAGTGAGGGGTTAAGGGTGCTCCAATATTTCAAGAAGACCGACTTCCACCATCACGATAATATACCCGCAGAGGGTCTGTTATTCACCAAAGCATCCAACATATACGTGGACCCGCATGCGTCATTTGGGATCATGGATTTGTGGAAGAGGACTCGCAAGAAGGCGACTTAGGTTAGATGTGTAGGGATACTGACTTCCTTGTACATAATAAAAAATTCATTCTCTTTATATGTTTACTTAGTGTACTTTGATAGTTGATGTTTATGTTTTTTTTTTGTTTACTTAGATAATACCTGTTTGGAAAATATTTGTTTGGATTTCCAGTTTTGATAATGTCACAAGGGGGATAGACTAAAACATGGGAAACTCTTGCAAAATTTTTAATTTTTTTAAAGAAAAATTGACTCAAACCATTTTATTCATCATCAACAAACAACTAACATGTTCATTGCAATAATTTAAGCAACATGTACAAAACACCGAAATATACAAGGTAGAGGAATGCTGACGTTTTGCCACAGAAAGTTGGCATTTCAACGAGAAATCTTGATGTTCCGACGTAGAACGTCATCCATTCCGCAATGGAATGTCAACTTTCTGCAGTGGAATGTAACTTTTAGCGGCGGAATGTCATCCTCTGGTTCTGTGTGGTCGAACGGCTAAAGTACATATTGAAAATTTTGATCGGCTGGCTTAGGGAAAAGTTATTAATTTTATAGTTTCATACTAATCAATTTCCATTTATCATCAACAACCAAATTATCAAAATTCCATTACAATTATATCATGTACATGTGTATTAGAAACGCAAACAAATTTATCAATTCAATTACAACCATATTGTGCATATGTGTATTACAGACCCAAACCAAATTATCAATTATGTTACAAGCATATAATCTACATGTGCACTAAGAATTGGTGTGATCTAACCACATCAAGCATTTGTATATTTTCCTAAGGAACATCCAACTGTCTACCTCGAATAAATTGTTGTAGATGATGTATATCTAGTTTCGACGCACAGTTTTTCTATTGATCATTGCACGTTTGCTCACTCAATCCCATTATCTTATGTTCCTTATTTGATGGACTTGCCGTGATTTGCATACAAGTGTTGGATGCAAAATCGATGCTTCGCTTGCCACCCATTTGGCAAAGGCATGACGACTTTCCATTTTTCTTGAGCAAATGTGAACATTGTTATAGCACTTTATTTGAAACGTCATTGCACCTTGCATTTTTTAGGCGTGCATTTGCCATGTGTATCTTTCCTAGTAGGCAACCCTCAACTGATGTATGCGAGTGCGTTCATGTGTCTGTGCCCTAGTATATAAGACTCGACTGTGCAGTCTGGCGAGTTCACCGCAAATCATGATATCCACGGCGATGCTTGATATAATGTTGGAGTATAGCTTAACGGAGATGTTCTAAGTGTTAAGTACTACGGTTTTCCTATTGAGCAAGACGAAGTTTTCGATGTTCGTAAATTTGGGAGCTGTAAAGAGATGACAGAGTTGCAGGCAGCTCCCAAATTTACGAACATCGACAACTTCGTTTTGCTCAATAGGAAAACCGTAGTACTTAACCCTCAGAACATTGCTGTTGAGCTTTACTCCAACATTGTACAAGCGTTGCTGAGAATATCGTGGTTTGCGGTGAACTCGTTAGACCGCACAATTGAGTCTTATATACTAGGGCATAGGAATGCAAAACGACGCATGATGATCCGCAACAGAACGTGTTTCGATCCACCGTGGAACGTTAATATTAGAACATTATTTTTAAACTTTAGATCTGTGGCGGATTGAAATCAGTACATGTTCATTCCGTGGCGGAACGAAATCAATACATTTAACGGCAAACGTAACAGCAATATTTGCGGGGACTTTTTTTCATAGTTCAGTAATTAATTTGTTAGCAAAAATACTTTAGTGGTTAAATTGTTATTGATCACAAAGTACGATGGTTGATTTGTCATTTTCCTTTATTTATGTTATATTGCATGTAATCTAAACTTTTTTTTTTTTTCAGGAGACTTTATAAATTGAGAATTTACAATTATTTAGCGAAGTTTTGAGAAAAACATATAAAATTGTTCGTAAAATGCAAGTAAAACATAAACTAAGGAAATTATACATTTATAGATAAAATAATCTAAAAATTTATTAATATAGTTTATATATCAACTTATATTTATCTTCGTAAAATACATTAAAAAATTAACCTCTTCTTAATATATAGGGTAAATGACAAATCAACCAACATGGTTTGAGGTCAATGACAAGTCAACCGCTATGGTATTTTTTTTAACAAGTTTACCATTGCAGTATGCGAAAATAACAAAGCCCACATCACCGTAACTTTCTCCGTTACTAAGTTGACGGGAGACACGTGTCTCACACTAAAACTACACACTAAAACTATGAAAAAAGGCAGTGACCACATAAAATACGGTCTCTCGTGTTATGAGAGACTGCGTTTTACGCGATCTCTGGGCAAGAGGAGAGACCGCGCAAAAACGCGGTCTCTCAAGTCAGGAGAGACCTGCTTTTTACGCGGTCACTCATCATGCCCAGAGACCGCCTAAAAACGTGGTCTCTCCTAACTCGAGAGACCGCGTAAACGCGGTCTCTGGGCAAGAGGAGAGACCGCGTAAAAACTCAATCTCTCCTGACTTGAGAGCGGTCTCTGGGCATGATGAGAGACTGCGTAAAAACGCGATCTCTCCTGACTCGAGAGACTGCATTTTTACGTGGTCTGTCAGCATAAAAACGCGGGGGAGAGCCCCTATTTCTTAGGGTTCTCTCCCCAATTTCCCCCAATTTCCCAAATTTCTCCCCAACCCAGTTTCTCCCAATTGGTCGAAGAGGCGACGCGAGGAGAGGATCGGCCGAGGTGACGCGAGGAGAGTGACGCGAGATCAACAGAGAGGACCAGCCGAGGCGACGCGAGGAGAGTGACGAAAGACCGACGGAGAGGACCGGCCGAGGTGACGCAAGAACGACGGAGATTTACGAAGAAACACCACATCGCCGAGCGAGGGATGCGACACCACACAGAATCGCCAAGCTTGGGTTCAGCTTTGTTCGAGTATTCCGACAATCGGTGACAGCAGCTCCAAAACCGAGCCGGTCTTCCGACTCCAGTGAGTACAGCAAAACACCGATTCTGTTTTTAGCTTCGGTGAGAGATTTCTGTCTTGGTTATGAAATTTTCTGTGATGCATATTTTGATTCATAGTTATGTTCTGGATCGAATGATTTATCCGTTGGTTGAGTTGTTTGTTTCAATTTGGATCACTGCTCTTGACAATAGGTTCTGAATATTGCTGTGATTTTGATTTGGACTATGAATGGTTGTTATTAGATCTCTGTCTGGATTTCGGCTTTGAATGATGATGTGTCAGATTTACAATTATGGAACCATGAAGAAAAATGAAATTTGTAGCGAGAGGTATAAGTTATTCACTGTTGGTTTGTGCAGTGATGTCCATTGATCACAAAAATGTCTTGATGCATTGGTTTGTTGTGCATTGTTTTGGATGTTGGTTCCTGATTTGGGGTTTGGATAGAAAAGCTATTAATGCATTGGGAATTGACTGATTTGTTAATTTGAGTTTGGTTTGTTGTGCATGGTTTTTTTAGTATTGCTTATGACTTAGTTTATAATAAATTGTCCTTAGCATATTATGTTCTATTAATCCTAACCATGATTAGTAAGTTAGGATAAAAGAAAGTAGTTTATTTTTTAGCATGTTAATCGAATAGCTATAAGTTGTTGGACATTGTTCATATACTTGATTTCTGAATTGTTTGCACGATTTCATCTTATTTTTGAAAATTTCCCAATGTTAGTGGTTGTTTTACTGATTGGTTCTAAATTACTCAGGGGCAGAATGTATTACTGAGTCAAAAGATTGATGCAGAACCGTGGGAAGCCAAGGGGGGAGGGTAGTGAAAGACAAGCATCGGAGGTGGTGGAAGCCGTGGGCCGAGAAGATGTTCAACTCGAGGTTGTCGAAGAAGTTGAACAAGCGACGGCGGTGGAAGACGAAGACACTGCTGTGCCTGAACAAGGAGAAGTAATGGCGTTATTTAACACTGACGATGCCAAAAGACGGTATGAAGAAGATGTTGAACATTGAGGCATCATTGTTTCAAAAATAGTCGAATTTGATTCTTTCATAGAAATGAGAATTGAACATATGTTGGAAGAGGCTGGATTACTCAGGTTGTGCCGAATGGGGGGCATTTATTGCCAGAGAGTTATCAAAATGTTTTATGCAAATTTCCAACTGTCCGAGGAGCCAGTAGAGGTTGACAGGAGTTGAGATTCACTCCCAACGATATCAATAGAATGGTCGAATGTGTGATAGACGAGGAATGCGAAGAATATTATCACATATCTCGGGTGCCACCATTTGTGAAGAGCGGAGAAGGGATAGCGGTGCTTAAATTGTTGCACCGAGATCCACAGATTGCCCATTACAAGAAGCCAAAGGCTAATGAGTTGAATGGAATAGCCCGAGTGATCCACTTGATATTGACGTACACAGTTTTGCCTAGGATTGGGCATCGAGACCATGTGACCAACATGGATCTTTATCTTTTGGAGAAGGTGTTCAGGGGGAAAAAAGTGAACATCAGTTATATCATTGCGAAGCACATGCAAGAGGTCGTGAAGAACCCAACAATGAGCCTGTCGTACAACTGGTTGATCCAGAGTATAGTTGAGCAGTTTGGGGTACCTATCGTAGCGGATGAGCCGAGAATTGAAGGGACGGCCAATGACACTTACAACAACTACAACTTGGGCCGATTGGGTATCACTCATGTTGGAGGCGAATGGGTTCGCAAGTTAAAAAGTAAGGTAGCACCTCCACCCTTCCCAAAGCCTCAGTATGCAGGCACGTCACATCAAATGCCTCCTCCTCCCTGCTCAGAGACTCATTATGCAGCCCTCTTAGATGAAATGCCACCACTTCCACAATCATCACACTTTATTGCTACGCCTGAGGAGTTGTCTGCCTGGATGAGCAGAATGGAAGAGCTCCATCATGTGTCAATGACCAGAATGCAAATGATGGAGGAGCACATACAAATGCAACAAATCCAGCTACGCAGAGTGGAGGAGGTGGGAGACGAGAGGTGGGGCATTGCATAACAATGGCAAGTGCAGGCAGCAAAGAGGTGGGACATTGCACAACAATGGCAGGTGCAGGCAGCAGAGAGGTGGGGCATTGCACAACAGTGGCAGGTGCAGGCGTCGGAGAGGCATCACGCTGCAGAGCAGTGGCGTCTACAAGATGCGGAGCTCGCTGCAGCGAGGCATAGCACTGCAGAACAATGGCAGACTCAAGAATCAGATCTCGCAACAGAGAGGCATCGCCAAGTAGAACAGTGGCATGTTCGAGAGGAGGAGTGACATGTTCGAGAAGAGGAGAGGCATCGTGAGATGTTGACCGCACTCGAGAGACGTGGGAGGCGATTAGGCTATTCACCATCCTCGTCGTCGGACCCACCTGATACCACATTTCGCTTGTAGGTCATTTATGTTGTACCAAAAGTCCGGTCTTTATTTTATTGTTTGTTTCACATGATGATCTGTTGTTGATATGCAGGGCCCCTGTGGGAAGACGACCGGTCCCACCTTCCCGCAATAGAACTGTGCGCATGGTACGTCTTGTATTTCATTTTCAATCATGTTCATCTATTGTTAGTATGTTGGGGTTTTCACATTTTTTGTTGCGGCCTATGGACCTCATGTCGAAGTTCAAAGACTTTGTGTCGGGGAATACATGGCGGAACAAAGAGACGTTGGCAATGCTTGGGGGAAAGCTGATTGAAGATGTCTATGTCATCACTGAACTCATCTTTCCAGTGCAAGTTGGGACACAAGATACAGTACGAACCATTCTTTGTATGTTAGTGTGTAAGCTTTTATGTTAATACTCATCCCAATTTGACTGCAGTGCTTTGTGGTCGATGAGACAGCCGTATTCGCGTATCACAAGGAGAAACGTCTATTTTCATTGGGGTGGATTCACGTAAGTCACCATCTTGCTTCTCCTCGTTATCGTTCAATCATGTTCCTGAAGATAATGTCATGACTGGTTTACATTGCAGACACACCCAAAGCACCCGTTGATTATGTCGTCCGTTGACCTGCACGCTCAATATGCGTATCAGCGCTTGTTGGCTGAGGCAATCTGTATCATCGTAACTCCATCAAACAAAAAGAAGTATTTACTTTCACTTGTGTACATTTTTATATTGTTTTTCGCTTCACTGATAGAAAATTGTGCCCTTTGCATTGCAGGCCATACAACATCTTTTGGTGTACGTTTGAGGGGATGAGGGTGCTGTCAAAATGCGATAATGAAGAGCAATTCCACAACCACGACCCTGCAATCTTCCATTATGAGGGTGAGCTATACGGTGAAGCAGATGACGTTATCTTGGAGCCGAACGGCACTTTTGAGATACAGGATTTTCGCGAGCCACCAAATCCACCAAAGCCACGGTCCAAGAAGACTGCGCCGTGATTTAGTTTAAATATTTTTGTTGTAATGTTTTTTAGTTTTGTACACATTTGCATTCTAATTGATCTGTACTAGAATGATTGAGAAGATACTGGACTGTTGTGGGATTTTTTGTGCAGGGTGTATGAGAAATGCTTTGGTGGAGCAAAAAAATAGGGTAGGTTATGCCCAAAATTTTGAAAAATTGTTCAAAGAAACATGTTGCCTTCTTGATCACCTTAAACTGAACATAACTGCATTATTATTTCTCCTAATATAATTTACAATTACAAAACTATTCGATCACATGGAACAATCCATCAACGTAATTTGTAAAATAATTGTGTTTGATCTATGTCACAGAAGATTGAGGTCCACGTTTGTGTATGATTGTGTGTGTGGATCTTGAGCATCAAAGTCCTGCACAACACATCACAAATGAAATTAGCATATTACAAAAATCAATTCATAATGACAATTTGATAATGGGCTCACCTGCGTTTCAGAAACTCTGTTGGGAATTGTCTCAGGGGCTGTTTCAAGAACTATGAACCCCATAAATGTTTCCACCGACCTGCCTCTACCGCCCCCTTGCCTCTACTGCACCCTCTGCAAGCCCCGGCGCTTGACTCACCTCCATTATTGCATGTGCGAGAATTGTGCCCAACCTGCCCACACCGACCACAAGTTACAAGCAAATTTCTTCTGCTCAACACTATTCGGCTCGGAGTCTCGTCCATATCCCGTATTCTACGTTTGTGCGGCCTACCTGGAAGTCTTTTAAATGGCGGTGGGGTAATAGGATCAAGATTTGGTACCGGAGGCCACTCGATCGGTCCATTGACGGGCCGGAGAAAGTGGGAGTACATCGCCATGTATGTTTCCCGATGATAGCACGAATGCACAAATTCCTCAGGGGATCTCCTTAGGAACTGAATGTAGAGGACTGCATGGACATATGGGATGCCGGTCAACTCCCACCGGTAACATGAACAAGTACGTCTGTCCAAATCGACAGAGTACCATTCGTCACCATTGCTAACCTCAAACCCAGAAAATCCTGAAAACTTGGGGCTCCAATTTCGGCCGGCAAGTTGTAGTTTGGCGAGCCGAGTGCTGATCTTTGGACACAACAGGTCCGTTGAATGACCCATCTTTTCATTTTTTTTCACAATCCTACCCATGATGCCCTTCCTAATGATCTCGAACATACTTAGAATCGGTTTGTCCCGGGCTGGTAGGATGCAAGCGTTGAATGACTCAATCAGATTGTTAAGGCTTATGTCACAGTTTGGGTGGGAGTAGAAGTCATGTTTGGCCCAGGATGTCACAACTATTCCACGTAAGTAGTCATGGGCCGCCCAATCAAGCATAAATAACTTACCCATCTCTCTCTCAAATTGTCTCACAGTAGTGGCTCTAGATGCGGCCCACATTGCATCCTTTAACAACCTGCCTTTAAATTGTTTTTGGAAATTGGCATGCAGGTGTCAGATGCAAAATCGATGGTCCGCTTGCCCTGCCACCGCGCTTACAGCTGGCACTAGACCCTGCAAACATTCATAATATTAGTCAGATTCCTACAAATTGCTTAACCTATACACATAAGGCAAAAAGCAATCAACCGCACCCTTTGACGGCCGGAAATGATTGTCCATCCATTGCCAGATGGACTGTTTAGATCATTGAGCAACAATTCTAGAAACCAGCTCCATGAATTCCTATTTTCTGCTTCTACCACTGCTACAGCAATCGGATACATGCCATCGTTCCCGTTGATGGTCACAGCAGTGAGCAGTTAGCCTGAAGTGGCTCCCTTCAAATGGCAACCATCCAAACAAATAAGTCATCTACCACAGCTTAGCACAGTGGTCTTGCATGCAGCCAAACACATGTACATTTTTTTAAATGTACTCATGTCGAGGTCCATGCGCACAGAGCTTCCCGGATTAGACCTCCGAATCTTTTCGGCATACGACCATATGAGTTTATATTGCTCATTTCCATCACCTTCGTTAATTTTCTTTGCTGCATTTCTTGCCCTTCTAGCAAGACTAGATGTGATGTTGACATTGAAGTCCTTTCTCACTGTCTCAATTATGGAAGCGAGGTCCCATTCTGCCTGACTTTTAAATCTTTCTAAGTAATGCATTGCAACCCATTTGGCAGTAGCATGACGACTTTCCATCATTCTAGAGCATGTGTGAATATCATTGTAAAATTTTATTTGAAATGTTAATTCACCTTTCATTTGTGAGGCGTGCAACCGCCACAGGCAGCCTTCCTGGCAAGCAGCCCTCAATCGATGCCCGTCACTATGGGTGAATTTTATCCCGTACCCGTTCTTCAACGCATGATCAACAATTTCTTCTCTAATCTTGTTCAAAGAACTGTACTTTTTACCAAGTCCCATTCTCGGGAAGCTGCCTTCTAATTCTACTTGTGTTGGACGTTTAGGCCTACTCTCAGCCATATCTTCATCACTAGTTGATTGACATAACAATCGGAGGTCCTCGTTGTCCTCCTCATGTAGAGTTAGTGATACAGAATTCAAAACAATGGCCGCTTCATTTCCAATTTCACGTACCTCATTTTCACTTAGCACACAATTGGTTGTGGGTCCCACTTCAAGTTGACAATTAAGCATAAATGATTCGTCACTGGCCATTTGCTTTTCAACTAATTGATCACCTTCGCTAATCGCTTTGATCACCTTCGCTAATTGCTCTGTTCAGCTCTCCGCCTTTTCTAGGGTTAGCGGGTGGATTACAAAATGCTAAACAGACTGCATCAGCACAATTTATGCCGTGTAGTGGTGCAAGAGACCGCGGTTTTCGCGGTCTCTTGCAAAAGGAGAGACGGCGTTTTCATGCCCAGAGACCGCGCAAAAACGTGGTCTCTCGAGTCAAGAGAGACCGCGTTTTTAGGCAGTCTCTGGGCATGATGAGAGACCGCATAAAAATGCGGTCTCTCCTAACTCGAGAGACCGCGTTTTTGCGCGGTCTCTCCTCTTGCCCAGAGATCGCGTAAAATGCGGTCTCTCCTAACGCGAGAGACCGCATTTTATGCGGTCACTGCCTTTTTTTCATAGTTTTAGTGTGTAGTTTTAGTGTGAGACATGTGTCACCCGTCAACTTAGTAACGGAGAAAGTTACGGCGATGTGGGCTTTGTTATTTTCGAATACTGCAATGGTAAACTTGTTAAAAAAAATACCATAATGGTTGACTTGTCATTGACCTCAAACCACGATGATTGATTTGTCATTTACCCTAATATATATAGTTCCTTGTAAAGAAAAAAAATTAAATACGCTAGGTGATATTTTATGCCACACCATAAAAAAATGTTTCACTCTAGAGTAATTCATTAAAAATGTTACTTGTGAGATAACTATAGACACTTACAACAAATGCATACCAAAAAGTATGTCAATATGTTTGAAATAGTTGAGGGATTATAAAAAATATTACATTGTAGTAATTCTGTCCGGAAAGATAATTTAAGAAAGGGTAAATGACAAATTAACCATCGTGGTTTACGGTCAATGACAAGTCAACCGATATCCTTTATTTTCTAACAAATTAACCATCATGGTTTGCAGACAATAACAAGTTAACCACTAATGTATGTGAAAATGAAAAATCCAACATTACAGACGTTCACCTTTAAAAGGCTGGGCGTCACAGTCAAAACGCTGGAACGCCTCGCGGCGTTCTGGAGAATTCCAAACGCCGGAACGAATTCTTCAGAATGCCGATCGCGGTCTCTGGTGAATGGAGACCGTGATCTCGCGGTCTCTGTGCGTCTCTAGTCTCACAGAGCGCCTCGCATTCTGTGTTATGAAGAATTGAACGTTCTGAATTCAAAATGCGAGTCGTTCCGGCGTTCGGAATTCTCCAGAACACTGCAAGGCGTTGCGGCGTTCGAAATTCTTCAGAATGCCCCGCGTTCTGCATTATGAAGAATTGAGCGTTCTGAATTCAGAACGCGGGTCGTTCTAGCATTCGAAATGCTCCAGAATGCCATGAGGCTTTCCGGCGTTCTGACCGTGGCGCCCAGTTTTTTAACGGTCAATGTCTTATGATGTTGGATTTGTAATTTTCACATACGTTAGTGGTTAATTTGTTAGAAAATAAAGAATAGTGGTTAACTTGTCATTGATCGTAAACCACGATAATTAATTTGTCATTTACCCTTTAAGAAAACTAGAGCTGCTTTGACATCTAATTGAAATTGTATTATAATTTGTATATAATATGAAACTATAATAGATGTTTTAAGTAATAATTGCAGTTGTCATATGCATGTCATGTATAAAGTTCTGTCCATAATATAAAAAATAATATTATATTTACGTTCTAATTTTATAATATAATTATTATTTATAATTTTTCATAATTATTACATAAATTAATAAATTTTTCCAATAAATTAGTGTGCGTAACTAATATTATTAGTTGAAGGGAAAATGACAAACCAACCATCGTACTTTGTAATCAATGATAAGTCAACTATTAAACTATTTTTTTAACAAATTAATCACTAAACTATGGAAAAAAGTCACTGCTAATATCGCTGTCACGTTTGCCGTTGATTTCGATCCACAACGGATCATGTAGTAATCCGTCGCGGATCGATATATTTAAAAATAACGTTATAATATTAACGATCCGCTACGGATCGTGTAGTAATCCGCTGCGAATTGACCACGTCCACCGCAGATTGATCACGACCCGTGGTGGATTGATAATGATCCGCCGCGGATCATAGGAATTTCTAGATGCGACACTGAATCTTTGCAGATCGATAATTCTCACCATTTTCAATGGTCTTGGACGCTTGAGTACTCATTTCCATCGTCTTGTTGCGATGCACAAGCAAGAAACATCTGTTTTGTCATTTGGTGTATATCAGAGTAGATTCGGGCAGGAAAAAAATGAGATCGTTTACTAGAAAACTTCGAAAGGCCATAACTTTGTGCTCAGTTGACTGATTTGAAAGAATTTTTTTTTGATTTCACATAACTTTTTGAGATCTATGCGTTGGCAAGAGCCAAAGGCAGCTTGTCCCACTTTCGAGGGCTAAAAATGCTTCTAAGTCCTCCAATTTCCCTTACAAAATTCAAAATCATGAAGCTCCTCACGTTTAGAAGACGGTTTCTCCCTGCCGCGGTGTCGGATTGACAAAAACAGATGTTTCCTACCTGTGCATCGCGAAAAGATGATGGAAAATGAGTCCTCAAGCATCCAAAATCATAGAAAATTGAGAGAATTATTGATCTGCAAAGATTCACCGTTGCACTAGGTGAAAGAAATAAATTTTCTTCTTATCAATTTGCCGGGAATTGTGGTTAATCCACGGTGGAAAATGTCCTGATCCGCCACGGATCATCGTCAATCTACCGAGGAATGTATGCAAAAAAAAAAAAAAAATTCATTGTCTTCTTCGTAGAAAAACACAGACAACACAAACAAACTGTGATTCTCTCATGGACTGTAAAATAATTCTAAATCCTCCAAAAATTAAAATATTAACATTCTTTTACAAAATCTTTTAAATTATAAAACTCGAAATCTTCTACATCCATTCTTTTACAATACCCAAAATCTTCTAAATTCATTTTCCATGGATATTAACTCTTTTCTAATGAAAATCTCTTCTAAATCATGAATTCTTTCTATTTTTTTATGAGTATTTGCTTTTTTCCATTGCAATTTTTAAAAAGTTAACGGCTTTGTTTGTGACGACAATTTTTCATAGTTTAATGGTTAAATTGTTAGTAAATATAGTTTAGTTGTTAATTTGTTATTAGTTAAAAAAGAGGGATTTAACAATTGGGTCGGGGCGGGTTGATTAGGCCCGTGAGTAAAACCCTCGATTCCACCAAAACCCTCCTTCAATCCGCCCTACCGCGAAGAAAAACAGAAGCTAGTTGTTCGTCTTGGGTAGCTTCTGTGCCCTTCTTCTTTGCCTAATTTCCATGGCTTCCTCTGTTCTCCGAAGCCGTAGCTCCCATCATTTCTCTCGATTATCGTCGCAAACCTACTTCTCGTGTCGAGGATCCAGCCTAGCCAGTTTTTCACCCACTGAGTTGTTGTTATCTCAAAATGGAGATTATAGTCCCATTTCTTGGTGGAGATCCATGGCCACATTTACTCGCACGTAAGATTTTCATTCTTCATCATCTGAACTAAAGGTCATTACTATCTCATTTCTTGGTGGAAAATATGGCCACTTCCACTCCACTGTAAGCTCATTTCTGTCCTTACATGTCAACCATTTCACTGTTTGATAGCTGTGAGTGTGTGCATCTGAGAGGAATCGGTAGATAGAGAGAGAGAGAGATTGGATTTGAGTTGTGCTCTTGAACTCTTAAAGTTTTTTCTATGGATTTTACTTATAACAATTTTCTCGTTTTGTGTATATAGTTACTGATAACAAGGATTTTCGTGTATATTTGAAATCTTCTAAACGGTTAGAAGGAAGATATTTCTCTTTTGAACTGGTTTTTGTAGTTGTCAAGTCTTTTAATCATATATTCTTGCTTTTCTGAGCTCAAGGTCATCGTTTTTATAGTTGACGATGACATATAATCTGTTCTAGGTTTTTCCCAATTGTGATGTCATTTTTTAAGAAGGTATCCAGTTCTGAAATCATTACTTTATTTTGGCTAAACACGATCTATGTAAGAACATGAAAACCATTTTCAAATTTGGTTATGGAAAGAATTTCATGTCCAATTAACTTATACTCCGGCCAAGAATTCCGTGTAAACCGTTTTGTAATCATGAAAAGAAGAAAAAGAGCACACATGATCATCTTTTGGAATTTTTTCGTGCTTATTTTTTTTTTGGAGACAGAAAACCTCATGTTAATGTGGGGACAATTGGTCACGTTGATCATGGAAAGACTACACTGACTGCGGCAATTACGAAGGTTTGTTCAGGCTATGATCTTGACTAATTAATCAGCAATATAACTGTTCTGCTACCGACGTATCAAATATTTTTGGCTGCAGAAATCTGGACTTGGAATTATCACTTGAACATAATGTTTGATTTTTCAGATACCATCAGTACCTGAATTTGTTTCTAAATGTGCCATACAGGTTCTAGCTGAAGAAGGAAAAGCCAAGGCTGTGGCATTTGATGAGATCGACAAAGCTCCTGAAGAGAAAAAGAGAGGAATCACTATTGCAACGGTTGGAAAACAATTCCCTTTCTTTGTTTTTAGTAACTATGATGCTGTATACCGACCCAATAAAAGCTATTATGCTATATAGCTCTAATTCATGATTTTAGCGTAGATATTCTTACCATATTTAGCTTGTGTAGGCTCATGTGGAGTATGAAACTTCAAAGCGCCACTATGCACATGTAGATTGCCCAGGACATGCAGACTATGTCAAAGTAAGATGCCCAATTATCTTGTGTTAATCTGTTGTGAAATGTACAACTCACAGAAACAACGGGGTTGAAGTGGTTTTAGCTTTCATCATCGATTATATGGATTGAAGAATAGTAAAATGTATTTTGTTTGAAGTATTAGCTTAAATTTGTGAATTTTTTTAAAGCTTTTTGCCTGTCTTCAAATGACTAACATGCCTGTTTGATTAAATTATCAGAACATGATCACCGGAGCTGCTCAAATGGATGGTGGTATTTTGGTTGTATCTGCCCCTGATGGGCCTATGCCTCAGACAAAGGAACATATTTTACTTGCCCGTCAGGTTTATAACTAGCAACAAGCAGAGCATATATTGCACAGTAGTGCTTGTGCAAATTTTTATTGTGATAATAGTAGTGTTTAGTATTTGTTATTATAAATAATAGATGTACTGACAGGTTGGTGTGCCGTCACTTGTCTGTTTCTTGAACAAAGTTGATGCAGTTGATGATCCCGAGTTATTGGAGCTTGTAGAAATGGAGCTTCGTGGTACGTTTTTCTTTGATGTTGCTGTATTTGAGAGGACCTATTTGCACTTTAAGATTATATTTAACTTGAAACATTTTGTGTTTTTCCCAGAGCTTCTTAGCTTCTACAAGTTCCCTGGAGATGAAATTCCTATTATTCGTGGATCAGCGTTATCTGCATTACAAGGAACAAATGAAGGAATAGGCAAAAAGGCTATATTAAAATTAATGGATGCAGTTGATGAGTACATCCCCGATCCTATTCGCCAACTCGACAAGCCTTTCTTGATGCCAATTGAAGATGTATTTTCAATTCAGGTAAATGAGAGTATCCCAGGTACCTTTAAAGTGTGTCTTGGCAAGTGTAGACATCATTAAATGAAACATGGGATCTGACAAGCATCTTTCATTGCTGTTCCCAGTTCTTTTAAGGGCTATAATAGTTTTTCATTTCTAGGCATTTTGTGGTTTAGGAGAGTGCTTACATAATTTTTTGTACTGTAAATATATATATGTATGTATATTTGCTGATTTTTTATGTTATGTTCTGTACAAGAAGTGGTCATTCTGCTTCATCTCAAATGTAGCAAAATCATGGCTTGAGCTACTCTGCATTTGATTTTTCGTTGATGTATCTTAGGATTATTCAATAAAGCAATGTCCAGTGAGTTATTTGTTCTCGTAAATTGACTCGTCTTGCTTATATTGAAGGGTCGTGGGACTGTAGCTACTGGCCGTGTCGAACAGGGGACTATCAAAGTTAATGAAGAAGTGGAGGTCCTTGGTTTAATGCAGGTATTGGCAAAAGAAGATTTATTCTACTATATAATAGGCTTATTTACTGCATTCTCCATTTTAGCTAACATTGACCCACACGCAGGGCCCACCTATGAAAACCACTGTAACTGGTGTGGAGATGTTCAAGAAAATTTTAGATCAAGGACAAGTAATTTACTTATCTGCACTCATTATTTAATACACAATTCTTCTAACTATGATATTTAATTTTTAAGAAGGTTCCTACACTTGTGTAGGCAGGTGATAATGTGGGTCTTCTACTTCGTGGCATAAAGCGTGAAGATATTCAGCGTGGGCAGGTACACATAGCACCTAACACATATCAGACAACATTTTTTCCCCAAATTTTGTGACAAATATTTAATTTGTAGATAAGGCTTTCAGTTCAGCAATGCTTTCTTGTAAAAGATTGCATAAAAATATTAACAGAGTATTTTTCTTTTATATATTACAGGTGATAGCAAAACCTGGGGCGGTGAAAACATATAAGAGGTTTGAGGCGGAGATATATGTTCTCACAAAGGATGAAGGTGGACGCCACACTGCCTTTTTCTCAAACTATAGACCTCAATTTTACATGAGAACTGCTGACATCACCGGGAAAGTAGAATTGCCAGAGAATGTTAAAATGGTTATGCCCGGTGATAATGTGACTGCAGTTTTCGAACTGATTTCACCTGTACCTCTTGAAGCAGGTGTGTGTAACTTCATTTTTCAGAACATAAAAGTTAAAAATCTGTCAATATATTTTGCTTTTTTTTTCCTTGTGTTTCTTTTGAATGATTTTAAAATTTAAATTTCATGCTTGCTTTTCTCAGTGTCATAGTCTGAAAGGCTTTGGTACAGCTTCAAATGTTGCTTGAATTTCGAATCCTCAAAGTATAGTAGCTTGATTGTCAGTATAGGTGAATTAGAATGATTATAAGTTCTACATGAATTTGAAGACATTGTTTATACTAGAAGTTAGGTATTATTTGCATGTCGTCTTTTTCCTTTTGCTATACTGTTTTGTAATTGCTATAGTTCCACACATTAAATATTTTTGACTCTGCTTGCGTTTATACATTGTTTGTATAATTCTAAATTTATCTGTGTTCAAATGACTAAAAATTACTTTTATTTTTAACAGGACAAAGATTTGCCTTGAGAGAGGGTGGTAGAACAGTTGGTGCAGGTGTAGTTTCTAAAGTTCTGAGCTGAGATACCATAGAGCCTTTAAACTTTTTCATTATTTTCATTGCGGGATCGGTCACAAATAAATTCTGGAAATCATTGGAAAAACATGTGATGCGGTAACTGTTTACATAGTTTGTGTTCAATGAGTTGTCTGGATGGAAGTTCTTACAGATGAGCATTATGAAATTCCGCAAATCAAGTAACAAGCACTGTTTATTTGCTGAGCAGAAGTGTTCCGATTGGTCGAGATCACTCCCTTTTCTTTTTGTCTATTTGTCTAGAATAATTTTCTAGGTAATGGACATAAACATGTTGCTATCATGACACATGCACATTTTAGTTGAGTTTTCTGTTTGAAAACCGTTGAAATTATGAATTGTTGATTTGGTGGTAGCTAACTATGTAGTTCAGGTGAAATATTATGTTTCATTATTCATAAAAGAGTTTATCTATGACGAGTTGTTCATCAAATTAAACCCGGACATAAATTAACGGCTCTTTAGACACCTTTTCAGTGAGTTGAAGTGTCTGGTAAAGTTGTATGCTCTGAATGGCATGAAGTGTGTGTATGTTTGGCAGACTATCCAGCTCTATAAGACATTTGATGTGCAAGTGCTGCATAAAGACATGGCATACAAGAAAGGTTTGTCTACTTTTAAACTTGGCATATTCTGGTATATTTTCGGGTATTTATCTACCAATTTCTCAAAATTGATGGTTTGATTTGAGGATGAAACTTTGATACTGAAATTCTAGGAAAATGACCCGTGGGTAGAACATGATTAGAGGTGCTGCATTCATTAATTTTTTGAAAAGTTATTTTTGATTTTTTTGTTAGGGTAAATGCGTGATTTAGGGTCTCTATTTTTTTTAACAAAATTGACTTTAATCTTTGAAGTATCAATAAATACGCATTTGTTATTTAATTTGTTAAATTCATCTCGCAGAATGCATTGGACAAGTTTTTTTTTCTAATTTTAATTTACTTCTAGATTTGACAGAAAATTGAGCTTTGTTCTCCGGTTGAACCTAGAAGAATTTCGAATTTCACCCAATGTAGGAAAGAAATACTTGAGAAATTATCATATTTGAGAAATAGAATAAATGAGATTCATTAAAATTAAAATTAAAATTAAAATTTGCGTCATGCATGCATTTGGCATATTGGTTAATAGATCTGTAAATGTATATTTGTTTGAGGCGTGTGCTTCAATCACATTCGACACATGGCTAAATTGCACTCTTGATAATACTAGAAAACAGTTTTCTTTATGTTCTTTGTGTTCTTTGCTTGAGAATGAGCTGGAACTAGAACAGTAGATCATCCTTGAAATTTGTCTAGAAGAAGTTGAGATATGATAGCTGACAGGGAGGAAACCCTAACCCACGGGATTTCATATGATCTTGATTGCCTTTAAAATTTCTTGGGAAAATAACAAATCAACCATCTTCTTTTTTTTTTACTGATTATGACAAACCAACTATTATCATCTTTTTTGCTAACAAATTAAATACTAAACTATAAAAAATGACGTTGCCACCATCAATGTCACGTTTGTCATTAAAAGCTAATGTCGAGCCGTGGCGTTTCGTAGTCAAATTGTCGCGGCTCTGTGGTTTTCCAAAAATAAGCCCGCAAGTGTCATGAATTGCCGCGGTTTATCATGAAGCTGTCGTGGTGTGTTGTTAAATCGCCGCGGTTTAACATGAAGCCATTGCGATGTGTTGATAAACCGTCGTGGTGTCTTGACACACCACTGCAGTTTAATAGATGAAACTGCTGCGATTCATCGTGCCTACTTCGAATTGTATAAGTACAGAGTAAACTCCTCGCGCTTTTCTCAGACATTTTGTCAGCGATTAGTGAACCCTAGAGATTTCTAAGAGCTGAAGTGAACGACATTTTGGCGAAGTTGAAGAATTTGTTGAAAAGCAAATGACGTCTTGGAGTGTTGAAGAATCTGTTATTAACCGTCGAGTTGAAGTGGGGCCCACAACCACATTTTTTGCCAATGAGGTACGTGGAATTGGAGATGATGCTGCAATAGTATTGCACTCCGTCTTTGCAACTCTACACGAGGAGGACTTCCGTTCATTATGCCAATCCAGTAGTGACGAAGACATGGACATGGCCGAGAGTATGCCTAGATGCCCACCACAAGTAGAATGCAGCTTAGCTAGTATGGGTATTGGCAAAAAGTATAGTTCACTGAATAACATTAGAGAAGAAATTGTCGATCATGCGTTGAAGAATGAGTATGAGATAAAATTCACCCACAGTGACGCATATCGGTTAAGGGCTGCCTGCCAGGAAGGATGCACGTGGCGGCTGCACGCCTAAAAAATTCAAGGTGAAATGACGTTTCAAATAAAGTTTTACAACGACGTTCACACTTGCTCGAGAAAAATGGAAAGCCGCCACACCTCTGCCAAATGGGTGGTAGCGCATTATTTGGACATATTTAAAAGTTAGGCTGACTGAGACTTGTCTTCCATAATTGAGATAGTTAGGAAGGACTTTAACGTCAACATCACACCCAACCTTGCGCGAAGGGCAAGAAATGCGGAGAAAAAAAAATTAACAAAGGGGATGATAATGAGCAATACAAACTCATATGGTTTTATGCCAAAGAGATTCAGAAGTCTAATATTGGAAGCTTGGTGCTCGTTGACCAAGAGATGAGTGCATTTAAAAGGATGTACATGTGTTTGGCTGCATGCAAGATGGCCCAGTGGAACTGTGGTAGACCGATTATTTGTTTGGACGGTTGCCACTTGAAGGGAGTGACTTTGGGCCCGCTGCTCACTGCTGTCACCATCGACGAGAACGATGGAATGTATCCGATTGCTGTAGCTGTGGTTGAAGCAGAAAATAGGGCTGCTTGGAGCTGGTTTATGAAATTGTTGCTCGACGATCTAAACACCCTGAGCAATAATGGGTGGACAATTATTTTTGACCGACAAAAGGTGCGATTGATTGCTATTGCATTCTATGTTTATGTTATGCGGTGTGTACCAATGTTTGACTAATACTATGAATCTTTTTAGGGGCTAGTGCCAGCTGTCAGAGAGGTGGCAGGGCAAGCGGACCATCAGTTTTGCATCCGACACCTGTATGACAATTTTCTAAAACAGTTTAAAGGTAGGTTGTTCAAGAATGCAATGTGGGCAACATCTAGAGCCACAACAGAAAGGCAGTTTGAGAGAGAGGTGGCGAAGTTATTTTTGCTGGACTCGGCGGCCACAACTATCTACAAGGAATAGATGTGAGATGTTGGGCCAAACATGTCTTCTGCTTCATCTCCAAATGCGACCTAACCCTCAACAACCTCAACGAGTCCTTTAACACCTGCATCCTATCAGCTTGGGACAAACCGATTCTAAGTATGTTCGAGATCATACGAAAAAGCATCATGAGTAGAATCGTGAAAAAAATGAAAAAATGGTGCGATCGATGGACTTGTTGTGTCCGTAGATCAACAATCGGCTCGCCAAACTACAAATTGCCGGTCAAAATTGGAGCCCCCAATTTTTAGGAGCTGCCCAGTTTGATGTCAGCAACGGTAATAAACAATTCTCTGTAGATTTGGATAGGTGTACTTGTACTTGTTACCGGTGGGAGTTGACCAACATCCCATGTGTCCATGCAGTCCTGTGCATTCGCTTCACGAGGAGATCTCCTAAGGAATTTGTGCATGCGTGCTATCACCGGGAAACATACATGTACTCCTACTTTGTTCGCCTCGTCAATGGACAAATCAAGTGGCCTCCTGTGACGCATCTTGATCCAATTATTCCATCGCCATTTAAAAGGCTTCCAAGAAGATCGCGAAAACGTAGAATAAGGGATGTGGACGAAGCCCCAAGCCGAACAGTGCTGCCCATAAGACATGAACATGACCTGTGGCCGGTGTGGGGCACAATTTTCGCACGTGCGAAGGTGGAGGCGAGTCCAGTGCATGTAGCGGTAGAAGCGACAGAGGCAGAGGTAGAGGCAGAGGCAGAGGCAACTGAGGAAGGTCGGAGGGCACATTTATGGGTTTCAGAGTACCCAAGATAGCCCTCGAGACAAATCCTGCCATAGTCCCTGAGAGAGTTGCGGAGACAGTTCCTGACATAGTTCCTGAGACGCAGGTGAGCCTATTATCACGTTTACATTTTCAAGTGTTATTTGAACTATGCTAATTTCATTTGCAATGTGTTCTGCAGGAGTATGATACGCAGGGTTCACAAACACAAACATACACAAATGTGGATCTTAACCTTCCTTGATACATTGGTTTGATAAATTATGTTTGATATATATGTGATAGTAATGCATGTTATCGTTGTAAAATTTGAATTGATAAATTTGAATTGGTTTGATAAATTTGAATTGATATATTGGTTCAATATATTTGATTTGTTGATGATGAATGGAAATTGATTAATATGCTATTGTCCAAGTACTAACGTTTCATTTGAATCTGTTTTTTAGCGCTATGACGAGCCGCTGTGGTTTTTTTGAAGTGCCGCAACGGCTTGCTAACAAACTACGACAGCCTGTCCACAAAGCCGTAACGGCTTGCTCACAAACCGCGGCGGCTTGTCCACAACGCCGTAGCGGCTTGCTAACTAATCGCGACGGCTTGTCCACAAAGTTGTAGTGGCTCGTCAGAAACCGCTGCGGTGTGTCCAAAAAGCTGCAGCGGTTTGTCATGATTAGTATGCCTTGTATGTTTCGGTGTTATGCACAGCTTGCTGAAATTTTTGCAATGAATGCGATGAATATGCTTACTTGTTTGTTCATGATGAATGGAATCATTTGAGTCAATTTCACTCTAAAAAAATTGAAAATTTTGCAAGAGTTTTGCTTGTTTTTTAAGTCTATCCCCCCTGCGACATCAACAAAAGCAAATATTTTTTCCCAACCAGATATTATGCAAACTATAAGCAGATATTATCCAAACTATCCAAACATATATTTTTCTATCCAAACGTCTACGTAAACGTAAACATATATTACAACAAAGTCAATGTAAACATATATTCCTAAGCCGGCTTCTTCTTGCTCAGTTTCAGCCGCAAATCCGTGATTTCAAAAGCCAATTGCGGGTCCAAGTATACGTTGGACGCATTGGCGAACAACAGACCCTCCACGGGTTGATCGTCATGCTCGTGGAATTGTACCTTATTAGTGCAAATTCGAATCACCCTCATCCCCTCACTCTTACATCGAAAGATGCTGTACAAGCTGCAATGCAAAGGGAACAATTGCTGGTAAACAAGCGGAAAGCAATATGAATTTACACAAGGGAAAATACATACCACTCTTTATCAGTGGGCGCTACGATGATGAAGATTGCTTCAAACGTCAATTGCTGGTATATGAATTGAGTGTGAAGGTCAACAGACGACATAAAACACAACTGCTTTGGGTGTGTCTGAAATGTAAACAACGCATTAGAAACCATGAAACATTAACAACAACCTAGAGAAGCGAGATGATTACTTACATGAATCCACCTTAATGTGAGTAGCGATTTTTGCTGTTGAAACACGAAGGCATCTGCGTCATTCACTGCATAGCACTGCATATAAGTTTGGTTGAGTACTAAGATAAAAGCTTATAAACTAAGATACAAAGAAGACTTCTCACCGTGTTTGGTGTCCTGACTTGCTTCGAGAAGATGATATCAGTCATGGTCTAATCATCCTCGATGAGCTTTCTCACAAGAATTGCGCACGTCTCCAAGTTTTTCCGAGTATTTCCCAAAACATACTTCTTGAAGATATCCATCAATTCCCGACACTGCAACAAAAATGGAAAAAGGTCGTCAGACTAATAAAGTATGAATAAGTGCAGACACACATATATAACCACATCAAAGACGTACCACACGCACAGTTTTAAGAGGCTGAGGCTGTGATTGTGACTCACTTGTCTCCTACACCTCGGCAAGCACTGCAGGAGGAGCAGGTTGACGTCTTACAGCAATGGTGCTGCAAATCAACGACACATTATTACGTCAAACACAAATAAGGTAAAGACTGGACTTTGTGTACAAAGTAAATAACTTACAAGTAGTCTGTGGCTTCTGTTGCTTTAGAGGATGATGGAGAGGCTGCTGTAGGGGCTGCTCGCCCACGAAGTGCTGCCAACAGCTCACGATACCTCTCTTTTGCTCGCTCCTCCACTTTTTTAATTTGGAGCAGCGCCATTGGTAAGCGCCATATGATGGAGCTCCTCCATCCTGCTCATCTAGGATTGAGCCAGTTGATTGACAGACTCTTGGCTAGGTTGTTGAGCACCCCGTGCATGTGACTGAGGATGACATATCTGATGTCCACCTTTTTCCTTGTGAACACCTTCTCTAACAAAAAGAGATCCATGTACCTAACATGGTCTCGATGTCCAACCCGATGCAAAATCGTGTATGTCGTGATGAGGTGGTTCACTCGGGCGATGACATTCAACTCCCTGTCCTTTGGCTTCTTGTACTCGGCAATCTCGGGATCTCGGTGCAACAATCTAAGCACTGTCAGCCCTTCTCCTCGGCTGATGAAAGGTGGATCTTGAGACATGTGATAATACTGATTGCTTGGTCCCTCTAGCACACATTCAAGCATCAAATTCAAATCGTTGGGAGTCAACCTGAACTCCCATCCAAGCATATACGTTCGGACCTCTAATGGTTGGGTGGACAATTCCAAATTTGCGTAAAAGACTCTGACAATCCTCTTGCAGTAACTTTCCCCCATCTGGCACAAACCGCCTAATCCAACACCCTCAATCAATTGCTGAATTCCCATTTCAGCTAAGGACTCCAACTCTACTCTTTTAGAAACAATAATTGAACGGTGTTTTACATCATTTTCATACTGTTCTTTCGCGTACGGTGTCCTGAATAGTGGGGAGTGGAAACCCGCTGTAACGGGTTGGAACCGGACCACTGACCCTCTAGCTAGTCGTTGTTGAGGCTGCGTTGAGGTTGAGATTGAGATTGTACCACAGTTTCTCCACTTGCCGTGGCTTCTCCATGTTGCGCCGCCGCGGTTTGGACAGCTTGCACCACAGTTTGGACAGCTTGCACCTTGCCTGGACTAGCAAACTCCATGGTTTCTGCCTCGGGTATCGATTGCGACGGACCACCCTTTCACTTGAGCGCCATTTTCTTTGCTCGAGAATACATTGGTATCAAAGGTCTAAGATTGTTGTTCGCCGAGGTTATCGTTGTTTGTTTGCGGTGACAATGCCGAGCCCTTGATCGAGTATTATGTAGTACGACAGAGGATCAAAGACCGAGTCACGACAAACAGCTGCGGTTTAGGATGACGCCGCAGCGGTGTGTCAATACACCGTAGCGGTTTGGTATGAAGCCACTGGAGTGTATTGACACACCGCTGCGGTTCCTAGATGAACCGCCACGATTCATAACAATTGTAGGGTTATTTTTTAAAAACTATAGAGCCACAACAATTTGTATATGAACCGTCGTAGCTCGATTTTATCACATTTAACGGCAAATGTGACAACGATGATGGTGACGTCATTTTTCTATAGTTCAGTAGTTAATTTATTAGCAAAAAAAAGATAGTGGTTAATTTGTCACAAATAGTAAAGGATGATAATTGATTTGTCATTTTCTCAAATTTCTTGCTTATTGATTTGATATTTTAATATTGAAATAAGAAATTTACAACTATGTTACATTTATGAATCCCGCATATCAATTTACATTTATTAATATTAATTTTTACGTACAAAATTTAATCACGCTCTATTGTTTTTTTGCCAGTTTTAGTTATTTTAAATTAAAAAAATCATTTCTATTTTACTGAATATATATTATTATTAAAAAATATTTCTCGATTTTATTGGTCAGAAAGGGTTGCTCTGCCGACTGCCGTCCCTTGATTTTGCCATTTAAATAACTGCTACCAGCTACAACAACTAGATTATACAAGTAATTTAGCGTTCAGATCAGTGTCTCTCTCACTCTCCCTCCGACTAGCTTTCGGATAAACCTAGATTTCCTTCCCTAGAACATTCGCTTCTAGAGAATCTCTTCGTAGAAGCTTCTATTGGATACTTTGAACTTACAATTTCTATACAATTTTCTTGTCCTTTTTAAACGTCGTAAATTCCGTCTGAGTATTTTTTTTTTTAATGTTCTCCGATATCAGGAAATTGAGGAAAGGTATTTAGGAGTTGTTGTTTGGAGACGGGAAAGGATGTTCGAGAAACATGCAAGACATTTTAATGCTGCGTGTTCCTCTTCTTCTTCAGCATCGGCTACCGCATCCTTGTCCATTACCAAGGCCATGGACAGTTCGCATCGTTTCAAGATAAAATGCTATTCTTTGTTGAAGGGAATTGGGATCGGGAAGTACATCCCCTCCAACACGTTTGTGGTGGGAGGGTATGCTGGGCGATATACTTTTACCCAGATGGTTAGAGTGACCTTGATAACGCAGTCATGTTTGACTGTTTATCGCACTTGTCAGCGAAGGTGCTAACTTGCAGGCATTTTTTGAGTTGAGGCTTTGGATCGGGAAGGAGAAACCAAGTTGCATAGTCATTTTGGGAGGGCATTAGATGGTGGACCCTACACTCAAGTATCGTGGTGGCATGTGGTTGGTTAGGCACTAATGAGGACCTGATTGTCTTGTGTGTTTGAAATTTTATCTTGTGAATGTTTTGTAGGTTGTTAAATTTCTAGTGCGTTTTTGTTTATTTTGCTTATGCAATTGTTTGGCTTTGTGTTTATGAATATCATATCTAGAAGGTGCACTTGTAACATTTTCATACCTCGAAATACAATATATTTCATTTTGGGGCAAAATTCGCACGGTTTTATTTTTGGGGTTAGCTAAAAACGCGTTGTACTTGGTACGAAGGAGAACTCTACTTATAAATCATGCATTTTTCACTCTCCCAAGTGATGTGGGATTGTGCATCTCCACTTGTATGGGTCAAATTCTCACTTAGGTCATTTTTACCTTCATAGGACGGACTACCACAATCTTTCTTTCTTGGGAGCCCGACGTCTTCGTTGGCCACATTTTCAATTGGAATTTGGCTCTAATACCATTTTTTAACGTCTTTAGTCCTCCTACTATAATATTGTCCGCTTTGAGCATAAGCTCGCACGGTTTTGTCTTTGCAGTTAGCCCAAAACGCGTTGTACTAAGTAAATATAATAACTCTACTTATAAATCATGCATTTTTCACTCTCCCAAATGATCCCACTAGTATGGAACAGATCCTCACTTAAGTCATCTATTGTGTTTCCTGTGAGAACCACAAATTTTGTATAAAATTGCATGTGTAAAATTTTTCGCGTTGACTTCATTCAAAGTGTTAGGTTTGACTGATTTGTCGTGTAACGGCCATGTGTGAATTTTCTGTTAATTGGTCAAACTGATAAAAATTTGGGTTCTCTAGTATATGTGTAATAACTGTTTCATACATTATCATATATATTTCAATATAAGTACAAAAAGAAGAATTAGCTCGGATCGAAATTTGGTTATCAATTGGATTTTTGGATTCAAGTGTTTATAATATTATATATATATATATATAGTTTATTATATTAAATTAATTAATTATTTAAAAATTTAAAAAATAAAAATAAAAATACAAGGGAATTAGAAAATTTCTTCATTCCCCTATGATTCGCCGCGACTAGAGAATTTAGAGGAGAAAAGAGAAGAGTGCATTTATGTAAGAAGAGGAGATTTTGACACTAGATTAGAGCTTAGTGCAACCGCAGCTCGAACTTTTGTGATGGTAGTTCGTTGGTAAGCCTCCCCTCCTCTCCATTTTTAAGGTTGAAGTTTTTTATGGAAGTTGGCTTCGGATTCGAGTTTGAAAACTCAAATTCGAGGAAATTTTTGGACTACGTTGGGAGATTTGGAGTTTATGCAGGAGTTTTGCCTGTTTGGAGGCAAAGACGGAGGAAACGAAGAGTTTCTGTCGCAAAAACCGCACTGGAGGGTCGTCTCGGTCTACCTCTGGTCATGCCCATCAACCATGGATGAGGCCATGCGTATGAATGAGGCACGTGCTGATTTACGGACTACTACAGCTGGAAGCGGTTGACCATTGTTGTGGATGGTTGTCTGCAAGGGTCGGCCGCGACAGTAGGCTCGTTGATCGCGAATTGGCCAGATGGGCTAGTGATTGTTCCTAGTCGTTCCCTATAGTTGTTGGTTTTTAGGTTCCCTCAAACAGTAGAATTACCAATGTTCATAACAGCGGTAACGTGCATAACCTATATATCATGAAAAACAATTTTAACAAGAATATAAAACAGATCGTTGTTATAATATATTAATAATCACATGTATTAAAAATCTTTTTTTTTAAAGATCTGATATAAAAAATTAAGAAATTATACCTTTGTCACTTATTTCACACGGGTAAAAAATCGGGGAGCTTTGATAATGATTTTCTCAACCTCTGAAACCTTTGATCTTCTCTGTCAATCCCTCTCACCTTGAATAAACACGTGTGGACGTGATGAACAAAATAAGATTACACTCAATTTATGGTAGATGATATTCTCAACACATGAGACGATCTATTTGGATTTAGAGAACGATTCTCTAAAACCAACAAGGAAAACTCACAAATTTGCTTTCAAAATGTCAATCTCAAATATTTCAACCATTCATGCTAATGAGGTTGAACCTCTATTTATAGTAGAATAACTTCATAATGGTCATTATGACATTTAGAGAAAACCACTACAAATATTAATATCTCATTTAAGTTAGAATTGATTTCATACATTTATAAAAAAAATGTACATCTTGTCACCATAGCTCAACACTTATGTTTGTTAATTAATTGAATAATTAATAATTCAATTATTTCATTTAATGGAATATAACAAACATATTAACTATGACAACTTTTGTCATTGTGTCTTAATTAATTAAATAATCAATAATTCCATTATTTCATCTAATGGAAAATAATAAACTTATTATTGAGTGTATTAAATAATTAATTCATAATTAATTATTTAACATTTTTTGTTCATTTTTCTATTATTTGAATAATGATAGAATGTGAGGAAGGGACTGATGGACCTATAGTTTTAAGCTTCAATAATTTTTTGTTAATTAATAGAAACTCTTTGTATTACTTAACATAATTATTAACTCTAAAGTAATTTCACTAAATACTTAGAGTTGCACTCACAAAAACTATAGAGTATATTTACTTAAAGTAATGTCCATTGATATAGTTATTACATATGTATTAACCTCCATTTAGATTCGTAATAGAGCTAGGTTTATAATCCGTTAACCTCTCATATTACGTCTTTATTCTTGACTACCATTAGTTCTTGATTGAATAATTAATTCATAACGATTATGAATTGCGCGCTAATTATTCAATCATTGAACTAACAAACAATGGAATCTATAGAAATAGATTTTATTGTATCGATATTAACATACTCAGCTATTCATTTTAATTCACTCCCAATATACAAGGTATATGAATCGTAATTTGTACAAAACTTTACCAAGTAAATCAAAGAATATATTAAAATGAAATAAGAGTTTATTAAATACAACGAATTAAGATCATACATATATGACATTATTATGATAAAATTAATTGTTCTATATTTAACAAAAATTATTAGAACCAATATGATTTTATCTTGGTCTAATCCTATATAATTATATTATATAAAATATATTTATCTTATCTCACTACATATATAGTCTGGATATGACTATATATTTTTAATGAGATAAACTATGTTTATGACTATAAACTATTTGAAGATTCCATACTTCAAATATAAGTCATGAATTTATTTTGGTTATTACTCTTTGTATTTTATCCTACATATATACAATATATATATGAATATAAAGTTAGCATGAATAACCAAGAAATTTTCTATGAATTTTATAAAACATAATCTAAAATGTTAACTTAATATCAATCAATATAAATTTATTCATATATTACAAAATTGTTATATTACATTTGCTTATTGGACACATTATTCCCAACAATAATACCATGGTCGACTGTACAATGCATTGTTGTGTAATTTTGATTCTTTTACACATAAGATGGATTCATAGTCCTGTATAGGGCCCTTGAATTTCTTCATTGCCATTTATTGATAGAAATTCTTAAACTTTGGCATGTTTTTTTGGCTCGGACGAGTTATGGATTTCGAGCCGATTCCCGAATAAGTTATTGCTCCGCCCAATAGGAAATATCACCGAAAAGGCATGGAGTTTTATACTTCATGCACTGCATTTGTAACAACCTATTTATTCTCCTCATTTAGACCACACTTCTCACATACATCACAAGATTTATTTATGAGCCTAATGTCCAGTAAAAGATAAAATAGATTAATGACAATGGGATGCTCATGATATGCAATTTCATAAAAACATGCATTTGTTGTTCAATTTTTCCTTTTCAGCACATAATAGTCCAGACGTTGGAGGCCTACAGTTCAAGGGAAAAGATACATCATCTGGTCCTCCTTATGCAGGACCATCACTCAACCCCACCTCACAAACGTCTATTTTACATTTATTGGGTCTATTTTTAGTTTCTCTGTCAAAACTTTTGCATAAAAACATTTTCGTAACATTTCTTGAAAACTATAATGTATGAACATGTATGCACAGAATTCAACCTATCATTTAATAACAGTACAACACATCATCAAGTCAATGTAATCAACTTATAATGACACACTATAACCAAACAATCATCCCATCACAATCCTTCTTTAACATAGCATGTCAATATTACACAACAACTATTTTATTGTTTTAAAGGATCTTTACTATCCCATATATTGCCTAGCGTATCTATTATGTGACAACATACAAATTAGCAAATCATATCATAATAATATCCTTATATAGCGCAATACATCAAATAATGCCATAATCATCATTGCATTCCAAATATCTTGTGATGTAGGCCAAAAGGGCAAAAATCACGTAATATCTTTTACCTTAAGTTCTTAATGCAATTTCAACACTAGTAGGTATCCTTTTGAGTGTTAAGACCTAAAACATGATAAGTTTTTCATCAATATCCATTGAAACTGTTGAAAATTGAACGCAAAACGAAAACAGAAAACTGCAGAAGCATGGACACCAAGATTTACATGGAAAACCCTTTTGGGAAAAACCACGGGCAAATAAGAAATTCACTAATTAGAAATCCAGGTACAATGAATTTTGCGACTCAAGTATTAATATATAGAGAAAATAAATAACTCTAATATTATATATGAACTCGACCCGGCCCAACTAGAATTCGGGTTACACCGAACTCTAACAATCTCCACCTTGACACGAATTTCACATGAGAGATCCAATGTAGGCTTCTCAGCCCATCGCAAAATGAATACAGAAAACTGAACTCTAACAATCTCTATCTTCAAATAAATTCCAATGCAAGGCAAATGATCAGCAAAACTCTAACGAAAAATAACCTCCTCTTCCACATAGGCCCCTACTGGGCCAATTCAGTATCTGATACCAATCAAGTTTAATCCTTGCGTAAACTTGAGAGACACACTCGAGAAGAAATTATATCTCCTCCGTGGTACCACCGAATTATCAGAGTTGTCAGAACGAACTGTACTTGAATATGTTGAAGACTCCCCATTGGAATCAATACCCTCGAACACACTCAATGCATAACCCACTGAAGTACTTTCAGTATATCACCATGGAGCTTTGCCGTTCCTCTTGGTTTTGCCATTGACGATACCACTCTGATGTGAAACTGAAACTGGTGACGATGTGGTGACCGGACCACCCTAAACATCTGTAATAAGCTGA
The DNA here is from genome assembly GCA_022433065.1 of Begonia loranthoides. Lineage (NCBI taxonomy): Eukaryota > Viridiplantae > Streptophyta > Magnoliopsida > Cucurbitales > Begoniaceae > Begonia > Begonia loranthoides. Next base: position 25,883,070 of record CM039473.1, on the reverse strand, counting down.
CATATCGACTATGATGTATATTCAGAACCCAACTTGAACTTCACCTGAGAACCTGACTTCTTCTGAGTCTTCTCCAAAAAACTTTACAAGGTGAATTCACAAACTTTGTAGCCTTATTATCTGTCACTGTAGAACCCTGTAACACATACAAATTTGCAGAGCTTATGTGTCCCTTTAACTTGATGAGAGCACCTCTGCTGATCTTTATAGCTCTACCTACAACGTTGTACTTGTACCCTTTCAAATCCAGAATACTCAGCGAGATCAGATTCTTCTTTCAATTGGGAACATGTTGCACATTACCCAATGTCCTCACAACTCCATCAAACATATTGATTATGGCGACGGTACCAATACCAACTATCTTGCAAAGTGTGTTATTACCCATAAACACAACAACTCTTGAAATGGTCTCATATGTCAAAAATCAATCCTGATTGTAACACTTATGAAACGAACAAGCTGAATCTAGAATCCAATTTTTATTTGGCTTTGAGTTTCCTTCTGACACAATTGGAAGATCTCAATGACTATAGTCTTCTTCTTTTGCAACAACAACCTCACCGGACGTCATCAGTTGTTTTCCCTTCTCAACAACTCTCTTTATTTTATTATGCAATTTATGACACTCAACTTTAATATGCCCCTTCTTCTGATAGAACCAATAGGTTCTATCCCGGTTCCTTGACTTTGACATGCCTTTTGAATTTTGAATATTATCAATGCCTTTGTTGTTTGACTCTCTTGTTTTACCCCGAATGATGAGTCCCTCACCTCGAGACTCGAATCCAACAACAATCTGCTTCATCTTTTCCTTTGATAACAAAGAACCATAAACTTCTTCCAGAGTTAGACTTTCTTTGCTGTATAAAATTGTATATTTGAAAGCACCATATAAAGCAAGTAATGAGCATTGTAGAATCAACCCCAAATCCTCCTCATCATACTTGCATCCCATAGTCTCTAAATCTGAAACTAACTCCTTGAATGCAGTCAAGTGTTCTTCAGTAGAATCTCATTTGATCAACTAATGAGAATAAAGTTTTTTTGCTTCAAATGCAACTTGTTAGTCAAGGTTTTCTTCATACACAACTGCTCTAATCTAAACCATAACTTGGCGGCAGATTTCTCGTTCAAAAAATCTTACAAAATTTGATTTGACAAATGCAGACGTATCAAAGATAAGACTTTTCGATCCTTTCGAAGTTTCTCCTCTTCACTCTATAATGTGGGCATTTTATCGAGCCCTAATAATGCGTCGTCTAAATCCATCTGTGCAAGAATATCTTGCATCTTCACCTACCATAACTGAAATCTTGTATTGTGATCCAACAACGAACCCATCACCCCAAAAATTTCAGAAATTTTTCCAAAAATACCTAAACCCAAAATATCTGCTCAAAAACTTTGATCCTAAATAATGTCAATATCTGAACCAAATTTTCTCAATCACCAAAATTCTCAAATTTCAAAACCAATCATCCAACAAAATTTCAGAAAATTATTCTAGAAAAATTCATGCACGGTAAAGTTACCCAAAAAATTCTTCACGATCACCGATTTACTGGTCAGAGATCGGCAATGGACGGAGAACCAGTTGGCTTGGAGACATGCTTCAAATCAAAGATTGAAACTTTGGCGATGAGGCAGTGATGGTCTTGGCTCGGTGATAGAGTAGGAGAAGGGTCTCCTTTCTGTTGAAGGAGACAGTGGCTGGCGGTGTGCGAAACTTGCACGGTGTGGCAGAGGATAACGCAACGGAGGAAGACCGCTATTCCTCGGACGGCGTTGGTTGGTGTATCTTTTTCTTTGGGTGACGAATGGCAGGGGGAGGCTGGGCAGGAGGCAAAGGCAACAAAGTTGGCTTCTCTATTGTTTGGTGAAGATGGCAACAACGCGGGTGGCTTTCTCTGCTTGACAGAAGACAAAAAACTATTTCTGTTTGATGAAAAAGCAACAACAAGTGATGACTCAAACATCAATATATAGATAAAATAAATAACTTTAATATTGGATATGAGTTCAACCCGATCCAACTAGAATTTGGGTCACACCGAACTCTAACAGAAACATTTTAACTTTAACCTAAAGTATGGATAACTTTTATTATACACAACTTTTGCCAATAGTATGTATATTACTTAACCATTCCATGATAACTACTTGCACATATTTAGAAGAACACATGCTTAAAAGAACACACTTCATTCATATGCATACATTTTTTGTTTCACTTCACAATTTTCACCCATATTTGACAAGTCATAACTCTAATTATACATAACCAAATTCATCAATTTCAAAATCTACATCTTCCTTAAAATGTCAAGAATAACATACTAAAATGGTTTTGCAATACAATCTTATGAAGACAACCAATAACTTCCAAACAGTATAATTACTCGGTTTTGTCCAATTTCTTCTTTTTCATTCTTTTCAACTTACGAACTTATTTAAACTCATAAAATCCTTTAAAATCATAGAAAAAACCCTTATTACCTTCAAAGAGTCAAGATAGAGATAGTTCTTTGGGAGCTTTGTGTCCTTAATGACTTTCTTCACACTTTGGAACTTCTTTGCAAAATTAGCACCCTCCCTTAGTTTTAATTGACTTATGTAGGAAGTGTTGCACTTATTAGATGTTAAAATGTTGAGTCATCACTTTCTTTCCAATTAAAACACAATCTGGAATCATAATTTAGTGACTTTTCATATTGCCGGTCGACCACACCTCCATTTCTAGTCGACCGCTTTCGTATATTTCAAAGGAACTATAAACTAAATATTCTATCATGGACGTTTATACTTCCACTGCGGATGCCTAGCCATTTGCTAAAATCTAGTTTATCCTATGTCGGTCGACCGCAACCTCTCTCCCAATCGACTGGATATCTAACCGAGGCTCGATTATTTCCATCTGTCTTAGATCTGGTTGACCGCAAATCCAGTTCTGGTAGACTGCAAATCAACCCAAGACAACACTTTCCTCACTGCCTATAGTTCGGTCGATCAAGCCACCAATACTTGTCAACTGTACCCCTGCAAGACTGTCCATAAAATTGAAAATTCTCATCCTCCAAAAGCCATAAAACACAATCCACAACACAATTATCCAATATAATTCCAACAATGAATATTTTCAACAACCAATACAAATTATACCATTATCAAACATACTTCATACATGATTCACACTTAGCTAAATAAAGTTTTCAAGTATTAAAAAATCACATCATAGTTTTCAAACTATATTTTTGTGAGTTGCCACATATAAAATCTGACAGGGATTGTTCAACAATACGTCTATTTTTATGTATATGTACATATTGTTTTCTCACGTTTAAATTATCATACATAACATTCTGATTTTGGCTATTTGTATATTTGGGAGGCTGAATTCTCTTGATGCTTTGGACAATCTTGGTACCAAAGCATCATGAGATTATCTTGTGCATCTTCTACTACGTGAAGATTACTTGTGTGCATGTATGAAATGGGTAATAGGGTATTTATGACCTATCCTTGGGTTTCAAATCCCAAAACCTGACTAGGGTACTTTGTCACTTGGATTGGAAGATTATTACTTGCTGAGTTTTGCTTGCCTAATACCTTTCCATTTAACGGACGAATGTTTCGTCCCAGAGCTATGTTCAACAACAACTCTTGTCAATTTGAATTTAACATGTAGTTAGTTGCAGTGTATTATGTCGTTGAGCATATTAGGTGTTCTAACTTTTTCATGCGATATTTAATTTCTCTAATGCCCTATATGATTTATTGCATATAACATAAAATTCAATGCATAAATAAAAGAGTTATGGGTAAAGAAATTGTGCACAAGATTTGTTTACGCGGTTCGGCAACCCGCTTACGTCCGCACTCCAAGATTTCACTTGGAGATCCACTAATCAATTGTCTTACAAGTGCCAATTAAACTGTTACAAAGACTAATTCTAAGGGCGTCACCCTTTGACTATTAATGAGGCGTCACCCTTTGATTGAACTTACGGGCGTTCAATCATACCGTTGACTGTTTCGGGCGTCACCCTTATATGACGAATTAGGAGGGCGTCATCCTTTATAATTTCGTACAATATATTTGGAAATGTAAAACCAAATCTAAATCCTAACTCTCCCATTAATAACTATCAAGTTTATGGGTGGGGAGAGTTGGTTTACAAGCTCACAAAATATATGAGAAGTTGAGTAGAAATTTTGCCAGCACTTCGCTACTTCTCTTGTTCGTTACCAGAGCTTGGAGTGCTTCTCTCAATATATAGACCTGCATATTTTTGGTTGACCTAATCCATTCGGTCGACCGCATCCAGTTGTTGCCATATATCCGTTGAAACATTTGACTGCTGGAAATCTGCTTATTGTGCCTGTTGTACATTTCCAGTCGCATGCCTTGACCGCTGGCTCGACCGCGTCGCATCTAAAAACACTCAGAGCTCACTGCTTTGCTCTTTCGGTCTCCAACTTCGTCCGAAAACGTCGACTGCGTCTCATTTGCAAAAACGTCAAAAATGGCATATTCAAAACTTGAGATTTTTTAGTCGCGAACCTCGTCCGACACCTCGACCGCAGTGCGTTTGAAAAATCACGCTAAGATCTAGCAGCAAAACTCCATGTAGAATCGGTCGCCTGAATCTACCATTACCTTGACCGCGTCACGACCGAAAGACTAAAACCCAGTTTGGTCGCTTCTCTCACGTCTGCAGCCCGACCTCAACATATTAATTTCAACCCTTTAATTTTCCTAAGTCCCACAATGAAGTGTATGAACTACATGAACTTAGATAAATATGTTAGTACATTAATAATATCCATTTTGAGGGTATTTTCATTAAATACGAGTATAAATATTATAATAAAAATATTAAGAATAATATCCATAAAAATACAATAACAACTTATTGATTCCATTAAATTAGACATCATTTAGTTATCATCAAAATAAAACTAAGCCTAACAAAAAGGCTAACACATGTATGGTAATAAGAATAATTTAACCATGGTTTTCCTAGAAAAGATAAAACTAGTTTTTTCTTGCATTACATTTAGTATAGATTCCTTTATTGAGTTAGTCATTCACCCTAACGAGTCCTTCTCAATTGTAGATAAAGACAAGAGCGGCTAGGGTATTTGGCATGAGTTTTTCTTTGTTTTTTGATTTTCTGTTTGAAGTGTTTTGATTGTATTTCTTGGTGAGGATTAGTTATTTTGGGCTTTTATTAAATCTATTATGGATGATATGGATTCATGCATAGTATGTTAACTTTATTTTATTTACACTCAATTATTCTCGTGACTGCTATACGGAGCTTGACCAACTTCATTGGGTTGTGCTTAAAAACATAAAAGCTTTCAGCTAACAACCTACCTTTGGACTGGGTGGTTGGATACTCTATGAGAATCAAGTTATTTGACTTGACGTCTCTGTTAGGCCCGTTTCTGGGTCGTGAAATTTCCAATCTTGTACATTTTATTAGGTAATATTTTAAAAGGGTAATGAATTTTATTTTATAGATCATGGGAGATACTATTGGTGGTGCCAGGTGGAACTAGTCTTTATTTAGGAAAGAGGATGATTGGATAACTTTCTCGTATCTGCAAAGAAGAAAAATAACTTTTGGAATAACAATTGACTAGAAAGCATGTTTTTTAAATGTAGTTCTAACCTTCTAGTTTCTCATCTATAGGTGGTTTACAATTCTCTTGATAAGTTGTTGGGTTTTTGTGATACATGGGTTACAAGCGATTTTTTAAAAGAAGTGCTCTAGAGGTATCTGATTACCTAAAAAATGATTTTCTCTTAGTTCACTGTATTGTTGGTGTTGTGAGGTCATGTAAAGATGGGCGAAAGTGGAAAAGGAATGATGTTAACTTTGAAGCTGATAAAGACATTTTTTCTGCTCACAAATTGGTACTTTCAACTCCGTTGCCTGTGTTTAGGGCCTAATTTTTTGGTCCTTTGAAGGATCAAAATACTCAGCTTATTGAAGACATGGAATCTTTTGTTTTTAAGGTTCTTTGTAACTTTCCATTGTATTATTGCTCTTTGTTTTCGGCAACTATATCTTTGTTAAACTTACGACGAATTCTTTATCAGGTTTTACTTCATTGTATTTACTGGGATTCTGATAAGTACCCTCCATTCCTAGTCACCTATGCTAGATGGCCAAAGAGAGCAAATGAGCATCTTGAGGAGTGATATGTTTAGTGTGATTGTTTATTTTTATTTCATAGTTTGTTCTATGATTTTTTGATGTGGTTTAATGTTTGAGTTAGTGGAAAATTAATGGGATATTATTGTGTTGACTAGAGTTATGTAGGGGAAGAGAAAAACTCTACGTTTCATCTTCTGTTTTGGAAAAAGTTAGGAGGGAGAGAGCAGAACCTCTCAAAAGTTCTATAATTTTGGTGAAAGTGGAACTAGATTTGTTGAAGTGTGTTGTTATTCTGTTAATTTTCCTAGGTATTATATCCTTGGCATTGGAGCATGGCAGGAAGAAAAGGACAAGTCAAGGAAAGCACAGGTGATGACAGAATCAACCAAGTATGTGATGAACTTCGGTTATAAATGGGTTCAATTCAGGAAGGGATTTCTCTAATTGAAGTAAAACTGAGAATGATGAAAATTGATGTTGTAAAATCCGCAATTTTATTAATGATAAATTCCACAAGTAAAATTTTTCACGTAATGTACGGTCAATGGGTTGAAAGATTGACCGGTTTTGTCGCGTTGTGGTCACGTTAGAATTTTTGGTCAAATGGTCAAAATTAGTCAATTTTGATGTTATCGAGTGGTAAATAATTGAGTAAATATAAATTTGATAAATGAAATTGGCCCAAGAATCGTTGTCGGGTAACATTTGGAAAGAATCAGAATTTAGTAAGGATTTATTTAATATAATATATATATATATATATATATATATATATATATATATATATATTATTAAATAAATTAATTTATTAAATAAAAGAAAAGAGGAAGAAACCCTCACTTTCTTCTACTGACACATGTAGAGAAGAGAAAACGTGAGAGAGATGAGAGATCGAATAAGCGAGTTGGGAAGTTTGAACAACGGATTTGAGTTCGCAATGTTTAGGCCATCAACTTTTGTTAAGGCCGTTGTGAGTAAATCTCTTTTTCTTCTTTGATTTCAAAATTAAAGTTGGTTTACTGTTGGCTTTAGATTGGAGCTTAGAAACTCAAATCTTATGGAAATTCCTGGTTTATATTGGTAGAATTGAAGTTTATGTAGAATTATTTGCTGATGGAAGGCAAAAAAGAGAGAAACAATGTGTTTTTCTTTAAGAAATAGTGCCAGAAAGTTGTCCTAGTCGACCTCTGCTCGAGGTCAGTCGACCGTAGATGATCTCGTGCGAGATGGTGAAGCACTGGTCGATTTACGATTGACCAATGTCTGCGAAGGTCGTTCGCAGAGGTCGACCGTATATGTGGATGTGGTTGACCACAACAGAGGAGGTTGACCGCAATACTGTTTTTGGTTGACCGTAAAATGGACAGATTGTACAAAAATGGTCAATGGTCGATCACAAGATGTCCTAAGTCCACTGCACAGTGTAAATTTGAGTTTTTAAAGTCATTTATGCGTCAATTGGGTTCCTATTCCCGATATAGGACCCTTCCACTTATCCATTATGGTTTATTGATGTGAATTCTTTATTTTTGATATGATTCTGATGAGTTCGTAGACTTCGAACCAATTCCTGAAGAGATAGTAGCTCCGATTGGAAAGAAAAATGCCGAAAAGGTAGGAATTTTATACTTAATGCATGACATTGGATGACATGGTTTTCAAAACGTATTTTTGGGTTGCCACATATGAAAATATGACGGGGACTATTTGACAATACATCTTTTTTTATACTACGTATATACGTGAGTTTTACATGTTTATGTTATGTGCATGGTTTTTATGTTGTGATATGGCTCTGAAATGAGAAGTGGAATCCTCTTGATACTTTGGATGGTCTTGGTGCCAAAGTATCATGAGGATAACCCAATAAATCTTCTACTGTGTGAATTTGTTTTGTTTGCGCGCTGTGTGGAACAATGGAAATAAAGTAGTGTTGATGTACTCCTTAGATTTTGAATCCCTAAACTTGATTAGGGTGTGAATGTATTGGGTTGTGTCGTCACTGACTGGTTCGCCGTCAACCCCTGTGAGAGGTTGGATCTTTGGATCGCACTCACAGTACCTTCCTTCCAAGTAAAGGCAAAGCAAGTCCAAGTTTGCTGTTGGGCGCAGAAGATTTCTGGGTTTCCCTTTTCTTTGAGTGTGTAGTTGTATTTTCTGGTGAGGATCATTGAATTTGGGAGTGTATTAACATTTGGGTTTTTGTTTGGATGCACAATGTTTATTTTGGAATTATACTATTATTTTTTCGTTATCACTATGTGGATCTCAGCCCATCTTGTGTGGGCTTTGACTTTGATATGTGTTTGAATCTTTTGTTACGAATCAAACCTTGGGCTGGGTGATAAGGTGATCGGGTTTTCTTCAAGGATCGGGTCACTCAACCTTGCATTTCTGTTAGGCTCGCCTCTGAGTCATGACAGACGTGGCCTCAATCTTGGAAAAGTTGACTGCTCTCTCTATGTTGTAGTCGTAGAGGTCGGATGATTGCAGTTTGAAGGTCACTGAATTCAGAAAAAAAAGAACTAGAAGTCCACGAGTTACCTGAGTTTGTGAAGAGGGTCGATGATAACATTTTGTGTTGGAATGGATGAAACCAGTGCTCACTGAGGGTTGACCATACAGTTTTGTGTCCCTGCAAGCGACTATGACTTTTGTCAGGGGATGTCCAAGATGACTGGGGTGTTGGTTGGATAAAACAGAATGAGAAAATTAGAGGTGCCAATGTTTGAGGGTGGCGATTCTAACTATTGGGTGTTTCGGGTAGAGAGGTCTTTTTCCCTACGATGTTGGTCAGAAGTTGAGAAATTAGATGCAATGATTATGTATTTTGAAGGCGAGGCCCTCGCCTGGTTTCTGTGGGAGAATGACCGACAACAGTTTCATAGTTGGATTGATTTAAGGGGACGACTATTATGTTAGCCTAATAGACATTAGCTTATTTGTTTTGATAATGATTGTTTAATTGGTTAATATGTTGTTTATTATGAATTTGTTGAATCAAGTGAATACATTATTAATCTTCATTGAAAATACTCTTAATAGGGGTATTAATGTCTACTAATGTGTTTGCCTAAGTCCATGTAGCTTATAGATTGATAATCGGGACTTAGAAGATTCAAAAAGTGCAAAACATGGAGTATAAGTAGACTTTGGACCAGAGGGTGGTGGACCAGATAGGCTGCAGAATAGCCAGAACAAGGAAGCGGTCGACCGGCGCTGAGGAATGGTTGACTAGAAATTAGATAGTGAGCTTTGCAATTTACAACAGCTGGAAGAAAGCGGTCAACCGAAGAAGAAATGGTCAACGCAAAATTGGACATAGTCGAGTGAAGTCTGAGATGTGAAGAAGCAGTCGACCGATGGTGACAAAGTGGTCGACTAAACTGATAGGATTTCACAACAATAACATTCCAACGGCTGGAAGGCGGTCAACCGGACAAGAGGGTGGTCGACCAATGAAGCAGATTTTATAAATAGATGCTACTCTGAATTACAAAGTAGAAGAGTGGACAATCCATAACGAAGTACTGCTAAATTCACACAAGACTTCTCCTCAACAAATGAGTGCATAGCTCTAACTCTCACTATCCCCTAACTTGAGATTTATATCTTTGAGAGTTTGGATTCTTTATTGTAATCTTTCAATTCCGCAATTGTACTCTGCAAAATTTAGGGTGATGGCCCGTAAAAGTCAAGAGAAAGGGTGATGAACCGTGAATAGTCAAAGGAAAGGATGACACACTATAAATAGTCATTATAAATGTTTCATTCATACCTGTGAAGCTCAATCATCACTAACCGGAGAGGTTAGGTGATTAAGGATCTCCAAGTGGGAAACTTGGAGTGCAAACATAGGCGGGTTTGCTGAACCGCGTGAACAAAGTGTTTGCATCTCTCTATCCTTAATTCTTATTATTTGTATTTGTTTGATTTTATATTTGTGATAAATCAATTAGAGATAGAATAATTAATATCGCACAAAAAAGTTAGCTCACTAATTCACCCCCCCCCCCCCCCCTATCTTTTTAGGTGTGCATACAGTCCAACATATTAGACTGATGCTGCTCTTCTCAAGAAGGAACATTGTACAAATAATTTTTAGCAGTTCGGCAAGAGGGCACAGTGAAGGAGTATAGTTTGCAATTTGAGAAATTGGACACTCCATTTCATAACATCTCTGACCACATTTTAGAAACCCAATTTATTAATGGATTATAAACATATATTAGGGTGAAATTGTTGGTGATAAGATCTATTGGGTTAAGTCAGATCATGCAAATAACACATTGAATTGATGACAAGATAGCTATCCTTCGGGGGAGTGAAAAATTTCAGGTAAACTGGGATATCCGATCAACATCTTTTGCAAACTCAAATTTTAATAATGTTAGCCGGTCGGCGACTACTAGGGCTAATGGAAAACCCAATTTGTATCCAATGATGAAGAGCAATGTTGTCAGTGGGCAGGCTACTATTAAACATGTAGCTATCAAGATGAACACTCATTATAGAAGATTAACCGATATTGAATTACAAGCTAAACGAGAGAAGAGGTTGTGTTAAAGATGCGATAAGAAATATTGTATTGGTCTTTGATGCAAATTTTGTGAATTGCAAGTGCTTATTTGTCATGATGTTGGTGAGGAGGAAAGTAAGGATTAGTCATCATAAGGGGGGAGGATTTGTCGAATTGTCGGTAAACTCAGTGGTAGGGCTAACCCCACCAAAAACTATGAAGATGCTTGGAGAAATTGAAGGTACGACTGTAGTTGTTTTAATTGATAGTGGGGTGACCCACAATTTCATTTCAAAGGAGCTTGTTCAACGTTTCAACTTGACTTTGAGTAACATGGGAAGTTACAAAGTTTAATGAGCATGGGGTTTTCAGCCAAAATTCAAGGAATTTGTCATGGCGTTCGATTGAGGCTACAAAAGTTGAATATTCAAGAAGATTTTTTGCATTTAGAAATGGGGAGATCTAACATTATATTGGGAATGCAATGGTTATAGACATTGGGGAACATGTATGTAAATTGTGGTATTGGACCCCCCCTCCCTTGATCCGGGTGATTGTCCATCAACCATCGCTTCTCCAGACAGCTTCTCCATACTTATAATAGGTAGGACATGTGAAAGCTTCTGGTTATTTTCTCCTTTACAAAATGCAGCGACAAAGAGATAGAGAGAGTGCGTGAGGGTGAAAGTGGTTTAGTGAAGGCCTTGAATTGTTTAGCTGTTGCTCGTCGTGAGTGTGGAAGATATCGCGAGTTCTCTGGAGTTCCACTGCTTAATATTCTGACTAAGGTAAGAAGTGGGAATACCGTGGCCAGAGGAGGCCTACACCGCAAAGTAGGGTCTCTCATATTATTGACTGAATATATCTTGTGTGAATGGTTTAATGTTGCTTTCCTAGAACACTAAACTGTCGAAATAAATATTGTTAGTGGACATTCTGTTAAATGTTGCTTTCACCTGTTGCCTTGGATTTACTTGGTTTGTTGACTAGAAATATTACTCTATGAATGGTTAACTCTCTCTGTTACTCGATACATAATTTGTAAATTTAAGCGATATTACTCTCTGGCTTGTTAACTAGAATATTAGTTGTTAGTTTAAATCTCGCATATTAGTTGCATATTTTAATCACTCTGTTGCTAATAATCACTCTGATGCTAATGGTCACCTTGTTGTTTAAAAAACGCTTACCCTGTGGTTTAATAAAATGAATTGTTGGATTTTTTTATTTATAAATCCTTGAAATATCAGTCTGTTGTTCTAATAGTTTAGGAAATTGTTCTGTTGGATTGTGGATGACTATCCCCGCCAATTTTAATCAAAGCTAGCATTCTGTCAAATATACTTCATGATATATTACTCTGTCATTTCATGTTATGCTATTGAAACTTTATGTTATACCATTATTCCTCTGTTTGAAATTGTGTTATGCTAAATGTAATCATATTATATTGCCACATGATAGCCCTCTGTTATTGAGATTATTACTCTCTGTTATTTAGATTATTACTCTTAATCATTGTATCATATTAGATGCCTCATGATAGCCCTCTGTTATTTAGATTATTACTTTCTGTTATTAGATTATTACTCTTAAACATTGTATCATATTAGTTTGCTTGAGAATATAGATTGTTGACTTGTTTTTAATTGGTGGTTTGGGCTTTGATTAATCAGAACTGTTTCATTATTAGTTATATGATATTGATATATATATTGTTATGATATTGAAAAGCATTGTCATGCATCATGATAATAAACATAAGGGTGATGCCATATTGGAATGGTATTCACATTGCATGGGAGAGATATTGCACGGGAGAGACCGGACTTAATAAATGTAATGGGAATTGGGGGTTGGGGAGGTAGTTCGGATTCTAACCGGGAGACTTGAGATTAAACCCTTCCCTCATTGGGATGTGAGAATCTGTCTCCTGGGAGTTAGTTCCGACCAGAAACTATTCTCCTTGTGGGAAAGATTCCCAATGTCTCATCTCAATGTATAAGTTTAAAGATATGAGACTATGAGTAAAAGATAGATTGGGCCGATTCCTTTCTAACATAATTAGACATATGCATGTATCATATTGCATCTTACTTCTTGCTGAGCGTTAGACTCACAATTTACTTGTGGTGTAGGTGACATACAGGATATAAGTTATCTACCTGAGGAGGGAGTGGTTCATGATGAGTACTTGGGTTACTTAGCGAATTTGACCTGAGGGGTTATGGCTCACGGGGAGTAAAAATTGATGTTTTAGAAATGGTTTGAAAGATGATAAATATTTTTGCAAAACTATGGACTCATGTTAAATGTTCAAACCATATTTAGGGATTTGTTAACGATTTTCGCTTTACTCACTCTGATTTATTTTCCTCTCGTACGTTTTAAATAAATAAAAAGAAAAATTTTATACCATAAGAAAAAGAAAAGGGTTTTAAATAACTTGGGGTGTTATAAATTTCCCATTCCAATTATCAATGAATTATTAGATGAATTGCACGGGCACGAGTTTTTTCCCGGATACCATTAGATTCGGGTCGATAATATTCCGAAGATGGCTTTCAGAACTCATGAGGGACACTATGATTTCCTTAAAATGCCTTTTGGCCCTACTAATGCACCTTCCACTTTCCAAGCTGTTATGAACAATGTTTTTCAACATTTTCTTTGTAAATTTGTCTTGATTTTCTTTGATGATATTTTGGTATTTAGTATAGATTTAACAGCGCATATGAATAATCTAGAACAAGTTTTTACCTTGTTACGAGATAATTGAATGTATGTTAATTAAGCTAAATGTCATTTTGCACAACCACAACTTGAGTACATGGGACTCGTTTTAGCAGAGGGGGTGGTAGCCTATCAGTCTAAGATAGTAGCCATGCAACAATGGCCGATCCCTCGCACACTGAAAGAACTTTGAGGTTTTTTAGGTCTTACCGACTACTAATGAAAGTTTTGGCTACGTCTGGAAAAATTGCTCTACCACTAATGCAATTACTTCAGAAAGACAATTTTATTTGGGGTCCAGAGGCAGAGGCTATTTTTAATTGTTTAAAGACAGCCATAACTACAATGCTTGTTTTAGCTTTGCCTGATTTTGTTAAGCTTTTTGTCGTTGAGGCCAACTCATTGAGGAATGGAGTGGTAGCAGTTTTAATGCAAGACAAGCACTCAATTGCATATTGTACCCAAGCTCTTCCTCATTCTGATCGTCAAAGATCTATCTATGAGTGGGAACTCAAAGTTATAGTTTTTGCTATTCAGAAATGGTGGCCATATTTATTGGGCAAGAAATTTGTAGTACGAACAGACCAACGCAGCCTCAAGTTTCTGTTGGAGCAATAGTTGGTAAGTGTCAGTCATCATAAATGGTTAACCAAACTTATGGGCTTTGATTTTGAGATTCAATATCGATCGGGGTTAGAGAACAAGGTTGTTGATGCCCTATCACACCGACCGGAGCTTCCTGAGTTACTGTGGCAGTTCTCACCTTGATTCCATGGACATAGCTTGATTAGGAGGTTCTTTTAGATCCTCTTCTTTGTAAAATTTATTCGGATGTGCAAACGAGACACCAACAACATGTCAGGCACTCAATCCAGAATGGCTAGTTATTTTTTTCACAATCGTGTGGCTGTCACTAAGGGATCTTCCATTATTTCTCTCCTATTGAAGGAATTTCATACTGGGGTCATTGGAGGACATTTTGGGGTTCTTAAAACATTTCAACCCTTTTTGACCGAATTCTTTTTGGCTTGCCATGAAAACTGATGTCAAACATTTTGTGGCTGCTTGTGACGTTTGTCAACGCAACAAGTATCAAGCTCTCTCTCCAGCGGATTTGTTGCAACCCCTACCAATTCCAACTCAAGTATGGGACAATATTTCTATGAGATTCATTGAAGGTTTGCCTAGTTCTGCTAAAATGGATTTTATTCTAGTAGTTGTTGATCATTTGAGTAAATATGCTCAGTTCATCGACCTCAAACATTCCTTTACTGCATTGACAGTAGCTTTGTCTTTTATTTAGCACATTGTTAAACTACATTGTTTTCTATGTTCCATCATTTCTGACCGGGATAAGGTATTCCTTAGCCTTTTTTTTTTTGAAGGAACAAACTGTAAGATCAATATGCACCTATAGAAAAGGGGGGGTGGGAGTGAATTGTGCGAACTAAACTTTTTTTGTGTGATTTAATTAACTCTAAACCCTAAGTGATTTATAACGAATATTAAATCTAACAATAGCAAATATAAGAGTAAGAGTTAGAGAAATTGCAAACCAAATTTTTTCACGCGGTTCGGAAACTCGGCCTACGTCCACACTCCAAGCTCCTAACTTGGAGATCCTTAAGTCACATAATCCCCTAGTTAGTGATGATTGACTTCACAGGTGTCAATCAAACCTTTACAATGACTAATTCTCAGGGCGTCACCCTTTGTTTGAGTACAAAGAGTATGAAATGAAAATACAAGCAAGAATCTAACTCTCCCAAAGCTTAAATCTCAAGTTTGGGAGTATGGAGAGTTAGATTTGACACTCTATTTGTATATGGAGAAGTTGTTATGAATTTTGCTAGAGCTTCGCTACACTTCTTGCTTCATTAGAATGAACTTTGGAGTGTCTTCCATACATAGACTCTACTTGAGCGGTCGACCACCTCCAATTTGGTTAACTGGCTATGACCGGTGGAAAGTTACTGTTATGCTTTTGGTCTTCCATTTTTTGCATTTCCTCATCAGTTGACCGCTTCCTCTTATCTCTAAACTTTCGGTCGATCAACAACTTGGCTGCTCAACCGCGTGATAGTCTGCCTCCTCGATCGCAGAAATAACAAACAATCTATTTAATTGTGTGGTCGACCATTTCTTCACCGGTCGATCGTTTCTTAAGTAGGTTGAAAACTCGAGCAATCTGTCAATTAGGCCAGTCAACCATTTTTGAATTGGTCAACCACTTCTTCAGATTTCCAGAAAGTTGGTTGACTTTCTTGCACCTTTAGTCAACATCTTCTTCCGTTTTTGCATTTCTTGAATTCTCCAAGTCCCAATGATGATACTATAAGTTACATGGACTTAGGTAAACACGTTAGTAGGCAATAATACTTGTATTAAGGGTATTTCCAATGAATAATAATAACATATTTACATGATTCATAATAAATACCTTAAATAACTTAATTACATAAATAAAAAAGTCATCATCAAAACAAATAACTTAATGCCTATTAGGCCAACACAAGCAGCAGGGCACTCAATTGTAGCATAGCACCGCTTTCTACCCAAAAAAAGATGGCCAAAGCAAAATGGTTAATCGTTATCTTGAGACTTACTTGTGGTGCTTTTTCATCACCAAGCTTCATCAATGGGCCCAGTGGATTCCTTGAATAGAGTATTGGTATTATACCTATTTTCATTTTTCTGCTAATATTATGTCATTTCTTGTGGCCTATGGTAGAGATCCACCTCCTCTTGTTCGTTATGATGTGAATTCTTCACCAGTGTCATCAGTGGACTCCTTGCTTCAGAATTGAAATGCTATAATTGATGAGTTGAAGCATCACCTCAATCGTGCCCAAATCAAGATGAAGAAAATGGTAGGGAGATAACCTTTGAAATAGATTATCTTGTTTATCTTCAGTTGCAGTCGTATCATCAACATTCTCTTGCTCGACGGTGGAAGGAGAAGTTTAGTTCTCGCTTTTATGGGTCATTTCCTATTGTTGCCCAGATGGGCCCTGTGACTTATAAACTTGGCCTCCCTCCAAAATCTTTAATTCATCTCACTTTCCATGTCTCTCAACTTAGGAAGGTAATTGACACCGACCAACAGACTACCTCCCCCTGTTTGCTGCTACTCATAGTGGACAACGAAGTATTTGCTGAACCTAAGTCCCTCTGAGAAGTTCGATAGTGTTCGTCCGGCTTGGAAGTTCTAATTGCCTGGCAGGGTCTTTCTCCCAAGGATACTACTTGGGAGCTTTTTGATGTGATTGATAATCAATTTCCCCACTTTCACCTTGAGGACAAGGTAAAACTTTGGGTGGGGAGTATTGATAAGTACCCTTCATTGCTATTTACCTATGCTAGATGGCCAAGGAAAGCAAATGAGCATCCCGAGGAGTGATATGTTTAGTGCGATGTGTTTATTTTTATTTCATAGTTTGTTCTACGATTTGTGTCTGGTTTAATGTTTGAGTTAGTGAGAAATTAATAGATATTACTATGATGACTAGAGTTATGTACGGGAAAGGACGAACTTAAATTTCATCTTTTGTTTTGGAAAGATTTAGGAGGGAGAGAGTAGAACCTCTCGAAATTTCTGTAATTTTAGTGAAAATTATACTAGATTTGTTGAATTGTGTTGTTGTTCTATTAATTTTCTTGATATTATATCATATTTGCTTCCTGGCATGCAAGATCTTACTAGTTTTGACTCAAAATGGGCTTCCAGGCTAATGTCTCAACATTCTTGTGGTAGTAGATGGGTATAGACTAGAAAGACTTAGGTTACAATGTGAGGCTAGTCTTTGTGGCAATGTTGCCATTAACACGGTGGCTTCCACATTAGCCATAATAGAGAGCAATATTGTTTCTAGTTGAAAGCACTGCATCTTAAATTTGTTGCAATTCCTGAAAATGTTAAAGGTAAGCTCCCTCAAAAGCAATTTTTAGCATGACAAAACCATTAAATTAAGATTCAAAGGATGTTTAAAACGTGACCATATGGAGTTTTAAAGGGCTACAATGGACTTTTAGATCTTAATTGATGGTATTATTTTCTGGGGATTGTTCATGTAACGACTTGGTTTTTCTTACGTTTAAAATCGCATGAAATTTAAAATTTTTCTTTTACAAATACAGCGGAACACTTTCGAACAAAACATTCAAAATTATAATAAATAAACCTTTGCAATTTAAGACATTCACTAAAACTTTTACAAAACTTTTTAATTGTTTCCTTATTAAACCCTTTTTCCTTAAATCTCCTTAGTCTAGCTAGCCACAAGATTCGCCCTTGCAAATACTTCATCAACTGCCCTAACCTATTCTCATATTTCTCGTACATACTTACATCACGAGTAAAATAATGAGCCTAACAATCAGCAAGAAATAGGATGAAATGCAATACTCATGCTCATGTGTGCTCATGCAATGCGTTACAGAAAAGAACCTATCTTTTCTGGTATACCGAGAGAAATGATACATTCTATGATCAAGTGGCTATCCGTCACTCCAATGAGAAGATACATCCTATGGTATCACCACCGATTACCATCAACATTCTCTTTTATTTAAGACATTGGGAATTTCTGTACAAGAGAAGATGATACATCCTATGATCCATGTGGCTAACCGTCACTCGCTCCCTACGTGGGAGAAGATAGGGTGTCACCACCAATAGACCATCACCAAATCTCTTGAACCCCCACACGCCTATTTACATTGATTATGCATGTCATGCATATGTCAACAATTTCATAAGCCCTAATCATGATGCATGGATGTCATGTATGGTTCACAAATATATACAAAAATACAAAATGGAAATATGATATTAAAACAGCAATATAACAATTCATGTTCAAACTAAAATGCTCTATTTCTATCCTTTAGAATTTTACCAATAATTTATAAGGAACAACTCATATGCTATTTAACAGAGAGCAAGAGTAATTTACACACTATACAACATGGACAATTTATATGCTAATTAATCAAGAGCAACTCATATGCTATCTATCGAAGAACAATTTAATTAATAAAGAACAATTTGTGGAGCCATGGAGCATTTATCGCAAACAAGGCAGAAAACTCCCATTCTAAATCACCAATGTATACAACAACAAGATTATATTTTTAACAATTTCATTGCTGTCCATTTTCTCACGGTTAACAACCAAGTCAGAATTAAATCCAGTTCCTTTATCCAACTATAATCGACCGTAGCTAAAGATCATTGTCAGCAGCAGAAAATATCTCTCAGCAAATAAACAAGCTCATACGTGATCCAGTATATCAAACCACAACAAATGACAGTAACAAAATGTCCAACCTTCAGTAGAACAATTCCTTGCAGTACTAACAAAAGCAATTTTAACAACCATGAAGCCTGGAGTAAATCACAATGCAGTTTCACAAACTAACAGAAAATGGTAGTGAACAATCAACATGTGAACATACTTATTCAAAAAGTAGAATCATTCTCTGTCATCCAAACCTCATGATTCACAACACAATATTCCCAAAATATTATCCAGCAATTAACGAGAGCATACAACAAAGCGACTAACCATGGCAGAGTTCAACAAACAATAAAAAAATTGTGATGCAGGGCCTCCATTAGCCACAAGCATCTCATTTCTTACCTCTTGAAATTCTCAGTGTAGAATTCTCAGGCAACAGCTTCCATGCACACGCACCTCCAAGGAGAAAATACAGCAACCTCTCTTCAGCTTCCCAAAAATGGACATCCCAATAACCCAAGTGCAACCCACATTATCAGCTGCCATTCCTATATAGGCAGAGAAGACGCGAGGTGTGCAAGGCAATCACACACTTCAAAGGAGGAGGTCCAATCTAGCACACCCACGTGGAAAAATGCCCTATCCACTGGGGAGTGGAGGGAAGTTTTGATTGGAGGAGAAAAATAAATGGCTGACACAAACAAGTTTTTTGCTTAAAATAGACTTTTCGGTTGAGTAAACCGACCGAACCCTTGATCGCGTTGCGTCCGAATACCCAATTTTGCCTCTGTTTTGCTTTTTTGGTCGAACCTTGCGACCCCATCCTAACCGATGACTCGACCGCAAAATCGACGAATTTGACAGATTCAAAATCTGATATTTTTCGATTGCGAATCACGTCAGAAACCCCGACCACGTTGTGTTCGAAAACCCCAAAATGTACTATGGAATGCATTTTGGTCGAACTCTCGACCCCAACCTCAACCGCGTATGACCAAAAATGCAAAGAGTAACCTGTAATGCATTTTCGGTCGAGATATTCGACCGCAACTTCGACCTCAATGCGATCGAAAATGTAAAATACACAATCCGTAACAAATCTCCACTTTAAAAATTTGAAAAATATTTATTCCTTCATTTAAATTGCATCAAGTCCAAAATTAACGATTATGAAACACATTTTCTGTTATTACCCCGTAAAATTGTTTACATCACAATTTTGGAGAAATTATCCAGTTAATCGATATAATTATACCCCCAACTTATTATTTTTCTAAACTAATTTTCAAGGTAATACATTCCATAATAAAAATTCTACAAATAATCCTATTATACCCCCAATTAATTTTTCAATTATCCTTACTTAATTCCGTTACGAAAAATTGAGGTATTACATTTTTTCCTCCTTATATAAATTTCGTCATCAAACTTTGCTCAGCATAATTACTTCCTTGATCTAACACCAAAATAACTGTTAACAGTCATGACATAATTGTCAAAAACAACTTCATGTATCATACTCTTACACAAAACTTCCAAAGAGATTCCTTATTTCTGTTTCCACAAAATACGATGACTTAGTAAAATACTAAATTGCATCCAGATCTTCCAATCGTAATCTACATTTGTTGCAACAGAAGAGCTTTTCATTCGCTATTGAGTGGCAAATCCTTGCAACATGAGCTACCTTATTACACCTAACACACTTCTTAGGTCCAATCATGCATCTTCCTTACTTATATATCACCATCTCCAAGGAGAAAATTTCACATAACCAGCACTTGTTTCGCACTCTTAACGCCTATATACACCAAAATATCAATTTCATATACTATACCATAAGGTGCGTACACTACATTTCGCATCCTCCATGCTAGAAACCACCTTCAGTGTAACCATTTTCAGTTCCTTAAGCCAAAACCGGACAATCTTTGGCATAATGGCAAGTATCATTACCCTTAAACATTGCTTTGAATCCGTAAAACATCTTCTGAATTAATTTCTTTTACACTTTGGATACTACTTAGCTTATGATAATACAACATTTCTTCTTAGAAGTGATATGTCTTCTTGAACATGCTTTCCACCTCCTTGTGACTTACCATCAATGGGAAGTTCATTCGATCCTCTTATCTCTAGTTGACCCTTCTTCGCTGTTGGAATTTCATTTCCTTCACTACTTTCCTATTTCTCTCTCTGAACTTCACGACTTGAAACGCGACACACATAACTTTCTTTTAACTTCCTCTTGTTCTTCCACCCTAGCGTACTCAAACATGCTCTTTACTCTTCGAATTCATCCCTCCGAGCTTGTTAGATCATAATCTTCTCCTTTAAACCATGGTGGCTTTAGTTGTCAATATCTTTTGCACTTAAAACCTTCAGGAACCGTCCACTGATGATTTCTCCTTTCCATAGGTTGAATCTTGATGTACCAATACCTCTGTTAGTTTACTGATCATTTCATCTATTAGATCATTGTTCCGTCTTGTTTCCTCTTCCGTCTGTTTTCATGTTTGTATCTGTATCCATATCTGTATCTGTTTTCATACCCGTATCCATATCTGTTTCCATAGTGAACAATAAAACCTTAATCAATAACTTTTAACCTCAACAATTCTCTTGGTAGTCCAATCAACAATATATTTGGAGTATCGACCTAGCAAACCTTCAAACCTATGATTTGTTATATTACTGATAACCCCAATATATGATAGACTTCCAACTCCAACTTAAAACAGAAACTGAATTATTCCAAATCTAACCTCCCATCAAAGTCAATTATTAATGCTCTACCTATACATGAACATGCACTAAGTTACCTAAATTCTTAGACATATTCTTCATCCTTCGATTTAACTCAGCACATATCATATTCTCCCTCTATTTAAGAGAACCCCTTGGATCCATAATTCATCTCAGTTTTGACAAAAGAAATTTATTTTTTATGCCTTAACCGGGCCTAACCAAACATTTAGGTTCGGTTTTCAGTTTTTTATGGGCAGAACCGAATAACCCTAGCTAAAATCAAACTAACCCTAATAAAACTTCAAACTTTCCCCTACCCCATGCCCTAACCTGTAACTCCGGCTCTTTAGTTCGCTCTCTCCCTGCTCGCTGCTCCTTGTTCCTTGTCTCTTCTAGTCGGCAATCAATGTCTTTGCCTCTTCTAGCAGGCAATCACCCATTCTACGAGCTTCACACGCACAAGTTCGTCGATGTTCTATTGTTCTGATTGGTAGTTATTTAAAATGATTGATGCAGATTATAACGGAACAATATTATTTGACGAACTTAAAGTTGGTTTGAAAAGAGTGGGCTCTGATTTCTACGGTAGTTTCTTGCAAGATTTTATCGTCACGGTGGACTCTGATGGAGTGATTGAATATAACATCTGCAAATTCGATTTACCTTATCTTATCGAGGTAAATCTATTGCGTTTCTGAATTCTATTTTTTAAGATTTCTATTGATATGGAGTCTGATATCAGTTCTTTAATGGCTGCAGTAGTTTCTTGCTGGAATTTTGTTTAAGATTTATATTGTTTCTGTTAGGCAATGTTGTATTGTTCCATTTCACTTTTTTTTTGTAATAGCTGTTTAATTGCATGACATGGAAGTGGAAACTTTGAGAATGCTAAATGCTGACTGCATAATTTGAGTCAAATGTTGTTGTCTGGATGCTAGATGCTAAATGATGTTTTCTGCTTATTCCTTATCTCATCGATGGGTTCTGTGTTAGTTTCTTATCTGGATATTTTCTTCAACATCATTAGCATGTGATAATTTCTTTGCTATGATCAGTGCCAATTTTGATAGTTATATGGCCTAACATTTGTAATTTTATTGCCAGGTAAGTGGATTTATTGAACAAATTGTAGAGGGGGAAAGTGTCCATTTTGATGATGTGAATCTAGGTGGAGATCTCTTGACAAATGCGAAGTAGCAGTCACTGCAGAAGAAAATAAAAGGGGAAGGAACTTAAGGAAAGTATGCAGCAAGACAACAGCGATGCTATTCCTTATGTTAAAAGTGAATTTTTCTTTAATTTTTTGGATTCTTTTATTTGTTACATCTTGTTAGATTGATTTTTTTTTTCATTTTCTTGGATTTTTTTTTGGTGATGTTCGATCATATTCTTTTTAATTTTTTCTTC
The DNA here is from genome assembly GCA_022433065.1 of Begonia loranthoides. Taxonomy (NCBI): domain Eukaryota; kingdom Viridiplantae; phylum Streptophyta; class Magnoliopsida; order Cucurbitales; family Begoniaceae; genus Begonia; species Begonia loranthoides. Next base: position 25,860,253 of record CM039473.1, on the reverse strand, counting down.
AACTTCATTATTTTAATATTTTCTTCAATTTTGGAAAAATCAAAACCAAACCGATAAAAACTGAAACCGAGGTTCAATTTTTGGTTCGGTTTGTTGCTGTCATCGGTTCGGTTTCGGTCTATAAAATCTAAAACCGAACCGAGTCGATTCGGTTCTAGTTCGGCCAAAAACTAAACCGAACTGAACCGAACCATTTCCACCCCTAGGGTAGAGTTGTTGGGAGTAATATGTCCAACAAACAAATGTAATAGAACAATTTTATAATATATGAATAAATTTATATTGATTGATATTATGTTAGCATTTTATATTATATTTTATAAAATTCATAGAAAATTTCTTGGTTATTTATGCTAACTTTATATTAACATATATATTGTATATATGTGGGATAAAATATAAAGAGTAATAACCAGAATATGTCAATGACTTATATTTGAAGTATGGAATCTTCGAATAGTTCATAGTCATAAACATAGTTTATCTCATTAAGAATGTATAGTCATATCCCGACTAAATATGTAGTAACATAAGATAAATATGTTTTATATAATATGATTATATAGGATTGGACTAGATAAAATCATATTGTTCTGATAATTTCCGTTAAATATAGAACAATTAATTTTATCATAATGATGGTCATATATGCATAATCTTAATTCATTGTATTTAACAAATATCTATTTTATTTTAATTTATTCTTTGATTTACTCGGTAAAGTTTTGTACAAGTTACGATTCGTATACCTTGTATATTGTGAGTGAATTAAAATGAATAGCTAAGAATGTTAACATCGATACAATGAAATCCACTTCTATAGATTTCCTTGTTTGTTAGTTCAAGGATCAAATAATTAGCGCACAATTCATAATCATTATGAATTAATTATTCAATCAATAACTAATGGTAGTCGAGGATAAAGATGCAATATGAGAGATTAACGTATTATAAACCTAACTCTATTCCAAATCCAAATGGAGGGTTAATACATATGTAATGACTATATCAATGGACATTACTTTGAGTAAATATACTCTATAGTTTTTGAAAGTGCAACTCTAAGTATTTAGTGGAATTACTTGAGAGTTAATAATTATATTAATTAATATAAAGAGTTTATATTAATTAACAAAATATTATTAGAGCTTAAAACTACAGGTTCATCGGTCCCTTTGTCACCTTCTATCATTATTCAAATAATAGAAAAATGAACAAAGAAGGTTAAATAATTAATTATGAATTAATTATTTAATACATTCAATAATAAATTTATTATTTTTCAATAGATGAAATAATTGAATTATTGATTATTCAATTAATTAAGACAAAATGACAAAAGTTGTTATAGTTAATATATTTGTTATATTTCATTAAATGAAATAATTGAATTATTGATTATTCAATTAATTAACAAATATAAAGTAATTTTTTAAAATAGTTTTTAAATGGATTTTGTCAAATTTTAGTTAATGTCAAATTTGAGTTAATGTCATAGTGCTAAATGTAGAGCTATGGTGACAAGACCTTTTGTTTGCCATAACATTTTTATTATAAATGTATTATAACTTAAATGAGATATTAATAATTTAATGTCATAGTGCCAAGTGTTGAGTTATGGTGACAAGACCTTTTGATTTCCATAACATTTTTATAAATGTATGAAATCAATTGCAACTTTAATGAGGAATTTGTAGTGTTTTTTTCTAAATGTCATAATGGCCATTATGGAGAAATATCACTATAAATAGAGGTCCAACCTCATTAGGTTAGAAGTTTTTGAAATATTTGAGATTAAAAAATCCATTTTGAGAGTAAAATTTGTGTCTTCCATGTTGGCTTTAGAAAAGTGTTTTCTAAATCCAAATAGATTGTCTCATGTGTTGATAATACAATCTATCATAAATTGAGTGTAATCTTGTTTTGTTCATCACGCCCACACGTGCTTATTCGAAGTGAGGAGGATTGGCGGAGAAGATCGAAGGTTGACTTTGTACCCGTGTGAAGTAAGCTACAAAGGTAATATTGTTCATCTTTTAGATTAGATTTAAATAAAGATTTTTGATTACGTATTATTATTAATATATTATAACAACGATCCATTTTATGTTCATGTTAAAATTGTTTTTCATGATACATAAGTTATGCATGTTACCGTTGTTATGAACCTCGGTAATTCCGCCGTACGAGGGAACCCAAAAACCAACAAGAGTCCCCCATGTTTCTTTACTCCCCCAAAGCTACATTCATACATCCTGGAAGTAACCCAAGCAGTTCCAGAAAAATCCATTAATTATTAGATAAAATTCTCAGGGAAACCATTCACCCATCCTTTTTAGAATAGTTCTATGGACATATTTCAAACGTGCCATGATACACCCTCGAGTCTACCATCTCAAAACACAAGTTTAGTCATACGTTCCCCAACATTTCAAAATACAACACACAAAATACTTAATCATGTTAGACTTACTAGTCCCTTCATCGTTTCCTACAGGGATAAAATTTTCTCCAATTCTCGTTTCCTCTTATCGAACAAAAGGGGGCATCTCCTGACCACATGTCCAGGCTTCTTACACTCGAAACATCACCCTAAGCCTGCCAAGCATGTTCCAACATGACTTTTGGTACACCATGGACATAGCTCCTTTTGTTGTGTCCTCCCAATTGGTTCCTTAGTAGCATTCTCTTTTAGAAGGTGTTTCTGCTCTCCCTATTGATTCTCGTCCTTCAAAGACCTCTTAGCCCCATTACAAGTAGTCGGCTCTCCTTCATCCCTTGGTAATGAATGTATGTCTTCCACAAACTTCTTATTGAATTCCCTAAATCCTTCCACCAATTTTCAATGAATTAGAACTGGCACTCCATATGGTCCATCAACTGGCTGACGACATCATCCCCCGTCTTCACCACTTTCTCCATGTTATCCTTTCACAAATCATTCACAAAATAGCCAAAAAAATTATACGTTAGTTAAAATAGCCCAAGGCATACTTACAGTTAATGAAGCATTTCTACATCGAAGTTTGCGCTGGTAGGCAGTTTACATAATTGTTTTTAAAAACTCGGGTGCTCTAATACCAACTGTAATGCCCTGATTTTTCTTACGTTTAAAATCGCGTGAAATTTAAAAAATTTTCTTTGATAAATACAGCAGAAGACTTTTGAACAAAATATTTAAAATTACAATAAATAAACCTTTGCAATTTAAGACATTTACTAAAACTTTTACAAAACTTTTTAATTGTTTCCTTACGAAACCTTTTTTCCTTAAATCTCCTTAGCCTAGTAAACCACAAGATCTGCCCGTGCAAATCCTTCATCAACTGTTCTTCACTTGTTCTCTGTTTCTTGTACATACCTACATCACGGGTAAGACAATGAGCTTCACGCTCAGCAAAAAATAGGATGAAATGTAATGCTCGTGCTCATGCATACTCATGCAATGTGTTATAGAAAAGAACCTATCTTTTCTGGTATATCGAGAGAAAGGATACGTCCTATGGTCATGTGGCTATTTGTCACTCCGACGAGAAGATACTTCCTATGGTATCACCCCCGATGATTGTTACCATTATCTTTTGTTTAAGACATTGGAGATTTCCGTACAAGAGAAGATGATACATCCTATGGTCCATGTGGCTAACCATCACTCACTCCCTACGTGGGAGGAGATACATCCATTTGGGGTGTCACTACCAATGGACCGTCACCAAATCTCCCGAACCCCCACACGCCTATTTACATTTATTATGCATGTCATGCATATGTCAATAATTTCATAAACCCTAATCATGATGCATGGATGTCATGTACTGTTCCCAAATATATACAAAAATACAAAATGGATATATGATATTAAAACAGCGATATAACAGTTCATGTTCAAACTAAAATGCTTCATTTCTATCCTTTAGCATTTTACCAATAATTTATAAGGAACAACTCATATGCTATTTAACATAGAGCAAGAGTAATTTACACACTATTCAACAGGGGCACTTTATATGCTAATTAATCAAGAGCAACTCATTTGCTATCTATCGAAGAACAATTTAATTAACAAAGAACAATTTGTGGAGCCATGGAGCATTTATCGTAAACAGGGTAGGAAACTGCCATTCTAAATCACCAATGTATACAACAGCAAGATAATATTATTTCCTTGTTGTCCATTTTCTCACGGTTAACAACCAAGCCAGAATTAAATCCAGTTCCTTCATCCAACTATAATCGACCGTAGAAAAAGACATTGACAGCAGTAGAAAATATCTCTCAGCAAATAAACAAGCTCATACGTGATCTAGTATATCAAGCCACAACAAATGGCAGTAACAAAATGTCCAACCATCAGTAGAACAATTCGTTGCAGCACTAACAGAAGCAATTTTAAACAACCATGAAGCCTGGAGTAAATCACAATGCAGTTTCACAAACTAACAGAAAATGGTAGTGAACAATTAACATGTGAACATACTTATTCAAAAAGTAGAACCATTATCTGTCATCCAAACCTCACGATTCACAACACAATATTCCCAAAATATTATCCAACAATTAACGAGAGCATACAACAAAGCGACTAACCATGGCAGAGTTAAACAAACAATAAAATCTCGTGATGCAGGGCCTCCACTGGCCACAAGCATCCCATTTCTTACCTCTTGAAGATTCTCACTGCAGAATTTCCAGGCAGCAGCTTCCCCACACATCACCTCCAGCTAGAAAATACGGCAACCACACTTCAGCTCCCCGAAAATGGACATCCCAATAACCTAAGTGCAACCAACATCATCAGCTGCCATTCCTATATAGGCAGAGAAGAAGCGAGGTGTGTAGGGCAATCACACACTTCAAAGGAGGAGGTCCAATCCAGCACACCCACGTGGAAAAATGCCCTATCCACTTGGGAGAGGAGGGAAGTTTTGATTGGAGGAAAAAAAATAAATGGTTGATAGAAACAAGTTTTTCGCTTAAAATGGACTTTCTGGTCGAGTAAGCCGACTGAACCCTTGACCGCGTTGCATCCGAATACCCAAGTTCGCCTCTGTTTTGCATTTTCGGTTGAACCTTGCATGTCCTAACCGATGACTCGATCGCAAAATTGACAACTTTGACAGATTTGAATATGATATTTTTTGGTCGCAAATCATGTCTGGAACCCCGACCATGCTTCATCCGAAAACCCCAAAATGTACTCTAGAATGCATTTTGGTTGAACTCTCAACTCCAACGTCAACTGCAGTACGACCAAACATGAAAAGAGTAACCCGTAATGCATTTTCGGTCAAGATATTCGACCTCAACTTCGACCTCAACACTACCAAAAATGTAAAATACACAATCCGTAAGAAATCTCCACTTTAAAAATTCCAAAAATATTTCTTCCCTCATTTACATTGCATCAAGTCCCAAGATAATGACTACGAAACATATTTTCTTTCATTATCACATAAAATCATTTACATCACAATTATTGAGAAATTATCTGATTGATCGATATAATTATACCCGCAACTTATTATTTTTCTAAACTTTTTTTGGGGGTAATACATTCCATAATAAAAATTCTCCAAATAATCCTACTATACCCAATTAAGTTTTCAATTATCCTTACTTAATTCCGTTACAAAAAATCGGGGTATTACAGTTCAAATAAACTTACGTTCCCTTCGGTAGTTTTTAGAGAATCACATTTAACTGTGTTGTAAAAATCAATTTTGTTTGACAAAAAGCTCTTTTAATGTGGAACCATGTGTTTTTAGGTTTCTTCTTCCTTAGCTTCGAAGGCCATAACTTGTTCTTTGTTTTTTATTTTACAAAATTTTTACACTGTCATTGATGTTTATACTGTTAAGATCTGTGCACACCTATACTGAGAGCAGCAGAGGGAGCGGGAGCGGGAGCGGCAAAGGGAACGAGAGCAGGAGTGGGAGCTGGAGAGAGAGAGGGGGGGGGGGGGGGGGTGAATGAGGCAATCTAAATTTTTTCGTGTGATATTTAATTTCTCAAACCCTAAGTGATTTATCAACTTTAAATAAACAATTAATAGCAATAATAAAGGAGACAGGGAAAGAGAATGCAATCACAGTTGTTCACACGATTTGGTAACCTCAGCCAACGTCTGCACTCTAAGCTTCTCACTTGGAGATCATTAATCGCCCAATCTCCCCGATTGACGATGTTTAACTTCACGGGTGTTAAACTAACTGTTATACACTGTTCTCAGGGAGCCACCCTCCTCTTAACTTTTCTCGGGGCGTCACTTTCGGTTTAGGTACAATGAAGAGTAAAATGAAAATTACAAATAATAACCTAACTCTCCAAAATATGAAACTCAAGTTTAGCAGCTTTGAGAGTTAGGATTGACGCTTAAATAGTGATTTGGAATTGAGTGTAAAAATTGGCAGGGCTTTGCCTTAATTCCCGGTTCGTTTCATTGAGCTTTGGAGTGACTTATATTTATAGACTTAGCATTAGTGGTTGACCATTTTCTTTTTGGTCGACCGCATCCGACCGTTGGAAAAGGAAAAAAAAGGGAAAATCAATTTTTTTCTTATTCATGTCTATATCCTCTTCTCCAGAGCTATTGCCTCCTTCAATAGAGAAAGACACCCAGCTGTCGTTGTAGTCCGAGGAAAAAGGAAGCTTCCTCGTCGACCTGCTGCCATCTGTCATCCATTGAAAAGAAGCAACCACCGCCGAACAGCCGTACCAAATGCCGACAGAGTCCTCCGTCTGAGGAAGAGCAATTTTCCTCTGTCACCTAACTGCATTGTCACCCAAGGAAATCTTCCCACCACGCATAGAGAACCACCAATCAACGACGCAGTTATCCAATTTGAAAAGAAGCTACTCCAAGCTTCAATTTTCCACCCTCCTTAGCTGCACAAAACTATCGGCCTTTCTATTTTCAAGTTGCCGTCTGCTAGCCGCCAACCCACAACTAGAACAGGAGTAAAGTTTTGATTTTTTAGGTTATGAACAAAGATTCATGGAATTCTGTGTGCAGATATTTTTTATTCAATATATCGATTGAGAATTTTGGTTCTGGTGGAATAATTGTGGGTTATCAAAATTTCTGAAATTTGGTTTTTGAATCTGGTGTTTTACATTTTGGTTCAGATATTGGATGGAAATTTCTAAAATTATTTGGGGATCAAATTTTTTGACAAATATATTGGTTTCAGATATTTTGGATGAAATTTGAAAATTTTTTAGGGGAGATGAGTTTGGTGAAATTTGATATTCCATTGTTGGATCAGAACACAAGGTTTCAGCTATGGCAGGTGAAGATGCAAGATGTTCTCGCATAGATTGATTTAAATGACGCGTTGTTAGGGCTTGATAAAATGCTCACGTCATGGAGTGAAGAGGAAAAACTTAGAGAGGATCGAAAAGCCTTATCTTTGATATGTCTGCATTTGTCAAATTAGATTTTGCAGGACGTTTTGAATGAGAAATCTACTGCTGAGTTAGGGTACAAATTGGAGCAATTGTGTATGAGGAAAACCCTAACTAGCAAGTTGCATTTGAAGCAACAACTTTATTCTCATCCGTTGATAAAAGGAGGTTTTATTGAAGAACACTTGACTGCATTCACGGAGTTAGTTTTGGATTTGGAGACTATGGGATGCAAGTACGATGAGAAAGATTTAGAGTTGATTCTACTATGCTCGTTATCTGCTTCATATGATGCTTTTAGAAATACGATCTTATACAGTAGAGAAAGTCTAACTTTAAAAGAGGTTTATGGTATCTTGTTATCAAAGAAGAAGATGAAGCAAATTGTTGTTGGATCCAAGTCTCTAGGTGAGGGATTTTTCATTTGGGGTAGAATAAGATAGTCAAACAACAAAGGTAGAGATAATGTTCAGAGTTTAAAGGATAGATCAAAGTTAATGAACAATGATAGAACCTGTTCCTTCTGTTAGAAGAAGGGGCACATTAAATCTGAGTGTTGTAAATTGCAAAATAAAATAAAGAAAGCTACTAAGAAGGGAAAATAACCAAAGACGATTGGTGAAGTTGTTGCCATAGAAAAAGAAGACTATAGTGATGGACATCTTCTAGTTGTGTTAGAAGGAAACTCAAAGGCAGACAATGATTGAATTCTGAATTCAGCTTATTCATTTCATATGTGTTATAATTGGCAGTGGTTTTTTATATATGAGATCATTTTAAAAGGTATTATATTAATGAATAATAACACACCTTGCAAGATAACTGGCAATGGTACCGTCAGAATAAGAATGATTAATGGAGTTGTCAGGACACTTGGTAATATGCGACATGTTCCCGATTTAAAGAAAATTTGATCTTGTTAAGTACTTTGTATTCGAAATGGTACAACTTTAGTGCTATAGGTGGAGCTATGAAGATCAGTAGGGGTGCTCTTGTCATGTTAAAGGGACACAGAAGGTTTGCAAATTCGAATGTGTTATAGGGTTCTACAATTACGGGTAATAATGCTGCAAAGTTTGTGAATTCACCTTCTAAAGATTTTTGGAGAAGACTCATAAGAAGTCAAGTTCTCAGGTGAAGTTCAAGTTAGGATCTGAACTTACATTATAGTTGATATGTTAGTTTATTACAGATGTTAAGGGTGATGCAATTACCATATCATCACCAGTTTCAGTTCATTTCAGAGTGCTATCATCAGAGACAAAACCAAGAGAAGGTAAAGCTCTACGGAGATATGGTGAAACTACTTCAGTGGGCTATGCATTGAGCGTTTGAGGTTATTGATTCTATTGAGGAGTCCTCAACATATTTAAGTGCAGTTTATTGCGACAACTTTGATAATTCAGTGGTACCATGGAGAAGATGTGATTTCTTTCCGAGTGTGCCTTTCAAGTTTAAGCAGGACTTAAACTTGATTGGTATCAATTGTTGAGTTAACTCTGTAGGGGCCTTTGTGGAAGGGGAGACTATTTTTTGTGGAAGTTTTGCAAATTTGTTTTTCCTTGCATCAGATTTTCTTTGAAGATGGAGATTGTCAAAGTTCAGTGTTTTGGATTTGTTTTGGGATGGGCCAAGAAGTCTGCATTGAATATCTCATATGGAATTCATGTCAAGGTGGAGATTGTTAGAGTTCAGTGTGACCTGAATTCTAGTTGGGTTTGGTAGGGCCAGTATCCAATATTAGTGTTTTCTATTTATTCTATATATTAATTTTTGAGTCATAAAACTCGTTGTACCTTGATTTTCTAATAGTAAATTTCTCCCATGCCTATGGTTTTTTCCCAAAAAGGTTTTCCATGTAAACATTAGTGTCCCTATTTCCAAAATTTTTCCTTTTTGTTTCGCATTCGATTTTCAATAGTTCAATTATGGCAACAAAAACCATGCTATCGGTGTTCTGCAATGTCAATGAACAAAGTGTAGTAGAATCAGGCATTATGAATTGTTTTCTTTTTCTTTACGGATAAAATAAAAATTGTTTTTTGTTAACTTAGTTTTGATAATTTAATTATCTATCTGAAGTTACTACACTTGTTTTGTAGCCGTTTTGCCGACAATCGGTTTTGGGTACCTAAAGGAAAGTTGCCCTTGTGTTATTACAGAGCTCTTGCAGTATGTTGCTAGTGTCAACGAGTGGCGATAATGCGGCGCAGTGAGAGATTAGCGATTGATGGTGGTCAAATCAATGGTCGGCAGGTGAAGCAAAAGCTATAGAGAAAGCAACCTCCTAGATTATGTACGTTTCAACGTGTTCAAGTGAAAGGAGGGAGAGATGTTAATTAACAATTCTCCCTTCTCACCCCTGCCGCCATTTTGTAGTGTATGTAAAGTTGTCCAATTGAAATTTGACAGCTATCTTTGCCACGGTCTTCTTCGATGATATTCTCTAGCGATTTTATGATTAGGGGGCCAAAGTCAGTAAAGGGTGTCTCAGTAAGGCTTATTTGATGTTGTAGATTGATTGATTTCGTCTTTCCTCCTTAGATATAAATTTAAGTGGGGATGTAGATTTGATGATTATCTTCCGTAAGTTTTAATAAATTGGAGAGAGCATAATGGTTGAACATCTTCATCTTTGAGTCTCGATGACTCTCTCCCTTCGGGTAAGACTTGGGTTAGTTTTCCAAGCTCGCAATTGATCAATAGCTAAAAAGCATATGACCAAATCCTCGAATTGAACCTTCGATTCAAGTTTAAGAAGATGGCTTCTTGATGAATTACGATTGACCTGATGAACAGTGAGCGGTCGATTGAAAAAGGCAAACAAGGAATCTGTTTAATGATTAGTCGACCAAACATGGGCAATCTGCATCCATGGGACTACATTTCACAAATTTTTGGGAGGAAATCCGAATCCTCGAATTGAACCTTAGATTCAGGAATTCAAAAGGGACTCTCCACAACAAATAGAATTATTTGAAACTCCAACCCCACGAACTTGAACAAAAAGATGAATGAAAATATGAACAGGTGTAAGAATCTGAACTTGTCCAGGATGTGTTGTCCATGGCCGCCCATGCTTTTAAGTTAGATTTCTTTCCATTTATGGCAATTCCTTTGTATTTCTTTTCTTTCTACTTTGGGCAAATGACTCCTCACTACCATAGCATGTTTACTCCTACCATAGTGGGAATGGTCCAGATTGCTCTTTAGGGGGAGAGGCATGACTGCACGTTGACCCCCCTACCCAATGTAATTTGCTGCCAATCAATGAACAAGCTTTTTACATACAAACTATGCTCAATGACGCTCTTTTCGATTAATCTTGCTCGCTTATTGCTCGCTCGTTAGACACAAAGCTCGCTGTAATGTTGTGGACAATTGGTGTCGTTGGCACACTTTGTAGGTTGACTCGTTGTTCCCCCTAACAACGGGTGCCGTACGACCCATCTTAAGTCTCTTGAAAGTAAGACCATGACAGTTGGTATCAGGGCCCAGTTGGCTCAAATCGCAAGAAACCATGCCGAGAAAGAATTTGTCAGAGAAGGCAAACTCGTCGTGGACCAGCTTGAGTGCCTAGTCAAGCTGGAAGAGGAGATGAAGTATCTCCAAGATATCCCTGATAACATTCACTTTCTGGAGGAGCGTATGAAGGAAATGTCTGAATTTTCTGCTGAGATTGCTACTATTCACAGCCAGATAGACACCCTCCGGTCCGAGAGCTAATGGATCGGGTAGAAAACCTCGAATCCTGACCAGAGAGGGAAAAAAGGGTAGAAAGTGGAGAGAGCTCCACAAGTGCTATGGTTGAGGTCATGGAGCGCGTCGAAGAGATCGACCTTGCTCATACTCAACTGTCAAGCACTGTGACTGACCTGACGGGAGAGTTCAAGGTGATGTTTGAATCCCTTTAAGCTAAGATTGCTAAAATGAACATCAAATTGAACGTCACTATGAGAGCCATGGGAAACCAAGCTCAAGCTTCAAGTTCTGTAGAATGTAGTCGGGTGAAAATCCCAGAGCCGAAATCCTTTGGGGGAGCCCGTGATGCCAAGGAGATAGAAAATTTCATCTTTGACATGGAACAATACTTCAAAGCAACTAAAACTAATGAAGAGTCAAAGGTGACCTTGGCTATGATGCATCTTACTAGAGATGCAAAACTCTGGTGGAGGTCAAAATATAATGAAATTAGCAATGGTGATTGTGTCGTCGATACTTGGGAAGAGCTCAAAAAGCAATTGAAGGATCAGTTCTTTCCTAAAAATGTTGAGTTTAATGCACGTCGAGTGTTACGAGAACTGAAACAGACTAACAGCATCTGCGAGTACATTAAGACGTTCTCAGGCCTCATGCTAAACATTTGAGACATGTCAGAAAAAGACAAGATCTTCACCTTCATCGAAGGACTAAAACCGTGGGCTAGGACAAAACTATATGAACAGAGAGTACAAACCCTCTCAAGTGCTCTTGTTGCTGCCGAACAATTATTTGACTACACCAACGAGAATCCTGGTCAGAAAAAGAATCCTCTCAATAATTCAAGCAATACAAAGTCCCCTAGACTGAACCCCAGCACTGCTGAAAGAAAGTCGTATGTCCCAAGAGAGGGCCAAGAGACATCGAGGGGAGCTAATTACTAGCAACCAACGAATAGGCCTATGTCCTTCTTCTTGTGCAAATGACCGCATCGAGTGGTTGAGTGCCCCCATAGATCGATGTTAACAGCTATACAAGCTTCGATTACTAACAACAGCCCAATAGAAGAAGTTGTCGAAGTAGAACCCACAGAAGTTGCAGAAGTTGGGACAGTAACATTCTTATTAGTTGTTCAACAACAGATGGAAGAATTGAAGAGGACCCCCACTAAAGGCCTCGTGTATGTGGAGACCTTTGTCAATAATAAAGCCATCAACTTCATAACAGAAAAGGAAGCTACCCACAACTTCATAACAGAAAAGGAAGCACGCTGCTTAGGTCTTAAACTAGAGAGGACCACTGGCAAGATGAAGACTATTAATGCAAATGCAATGCCCATGGTTGGGGTTGTAAGAAGGGCTCAGTTAAAGCTCAACTTATGGTCGGGACTAGTTGATTTTGTCTTGGCAAAAATGGAGGACTTCGATACTATACTTGGGATGGAATTTATGATGGAACACAAGGTCATCCCCATTCCATCTACCAAATGTCTAGTGATTACAGAGAACAATCCGACAGTAGTTCTAACAATTCTCAAGTAACCAAGCACTAGTAGCATAAAAATGATCTCAGCTATGTAGTTTAAAAGGGGATTGAAGAACCAGGATCCAACCTATGTCCTTATCCCTTCGATGATGGAGAAAGGCAAAGAAAAAGTAGTGCCTTCGAAAATTATGGAAGTACTTGAAGAATACAAGAGTATTATGCCCGAATGCTTACCGAAGTCACTACCTCCGCGCAGGGACATCGATCATCAGATTGAGCTCACCCCAAGAACTCAACCTCCAGCAAAATTACCCTATCAAATGGCCCCACCAACATTAGTAGAATTGAGAAAGCAATTAGATGAATTACTTGAGGCAGGGTTCATCAGACCTGCAAAGGCACCCTTTGGAGCACCTGTGTTGTTCCAAAAGAAGAAGAATGGTAGCTTACGCTTGTGTATTGACTATCAGGCCCTGAACAAAGTCACTGTTCGGAACAAGTATCCCATCCCACTCATTACATATATTTTTGTTCAACTATACAAGGCAAAATATTTCACGAAGCTCGACTTGCATTCAGGTTATTATCAAGTCAGGATTGCTAAAGGTGACGAGCAAAAGACAACTTGTGTGACCAAATACGGAGCTTTTGAATTCTTGGTGATGCCCTTTGGATTGACAAATGCTCCTGCGACTTTTTGCACTCTAATGAACCAAGTATTCCATGAATTCCTTGATAACTTCGTGGTGGCATACTTGGAAGATATCATGGTCTATAGCGAGAGCATTGAAGAACATCAAGTTCATCTTTTTCTAGTCTTCGAGAAGCTGAGAAAGAATCAGTTATATGTAAAGAAAGAAAAGTGCTCATTCGCTCAGAAAAGTATTGGGTTCCTTGGCCACATTATTGAACAAGGTCAGCTTCTCATGGATGTTGACAAGGTCAAGGCAATCCAAGAATGGAGAAACCCCACTTCAGTTGCAGAATTGCATTCTTTTCTCTATCTCGCAAATTATTATAGGTGGTTTGTGGAAGGATTCTCCAAGAAGGCAGCACCTCTCACCAAACTGTTAAAGAAGGGAGTCCCTTGGGATTGGAATCAAGAATGTCAAACAGCCTTTGCTAATTTAAAAGAAGCTATGATGCAAAGTCCAGTTTTGGCTCTAGCAGATGTGACTTTGCCATTTGAAGTCGAAACTGATGCATCTGACTTTGCACTCGGAGGAGTCTTACTACAAAATGGTCATCCTGTCACTTATGAAAGCCACAAGCTAAAAGAAGCTAAAAGAAGGTACATAGCCTCAGAGAAAGAAATGTTGGCCATAGTACACTGCCTTTGTGTATCGAGATAGTACCTGTTTGGATCAAAGTTTATAGTAAAGACCGATAACAGCACAATCTGTCATTTCTTTGAGCAGCCAAAGCTGACCTCCAAACAAGCACGTTGGCACGAACTTATCTCAGAATTCGATTTCTATTTGGAGCACAAGTCAGGCCAATCAAATTGGGCAGCTGACACCCTCAATCGAAAAACAGAGTGTGTCAGTCTTTGCTATTTGTCTCAACTTCAAGCAAGTAGAATTACCGGGTCTATGAGAGATCACATTCAAGATTGTTACAAGACGACCCTGCTACTCGGGCCGTCATGTAATTAGTAAAGGAAAGAAGACCTGAAATTTCTGGGTTGAGGAAGACCTGTTATTAACCAAGGGAAATCGCCTTTATGTACCCCGGAGCAATGATCTACAGTGAGCTCTATTGAGAGAATGCCACAACTCCTTGTGGGCCGATCATGCTGGATGGCAAAGAACTTATGCCCTATTAAAGAGGGGATATTATAGGTCTTAAATGAAAGATGACATGATGCAATATATCAAGACCTGTTTGGTATGTTAGCAAGACAAAACTGAAAGGGACAAAGTAGCCGGTCTACTAGAGCCACTACCAGTGCCAACAAAGCCCTGGGAAAGTATATCTCTTGACTTCATAACAAATCTGCCATCCTCGAATGACTTTCAAGCAATCTTGGTGATAATTGACGGCTTTTTTAAGTATACCACTTTAATAGCTGCCCCAAAATATTGTTCCGCAGAGACAACAACATAACTTTTCTTCAAAAATATGGTGAAGTTATGGGGAATACCTCAAAGTATCATCAGTGATCGAGACACCAGATTCACGGGAGCCTTCTGGGTAGAACTATTCAAGTTGCTGGGATTTAGTCTGAATATCTCTTCTAGTTATCACTCACAAACTGATGGCCAGACCGAACGTTTCAATAGTTTACTGGAAGAATATCTGCAACACTTCATCAACACCAATCAGAAGAATTGGCCAAGTTTGCTCGATGCAGCACAATTTTACTTTAACTGTCTAAAAGTTCCTCGACAAGAATGAGCCCATTTGAAGTAGTCTGCGGAAGACAACCAACTATGTTGCACACCCTTGATCATCCCTACTCGGGAAAATGTCCAAAAGCCTATAGTTTCTCAAAAAAGTGGAAACAAAATACCGAGATAGCTCGTGCCTACCTGGAATGAGCCTCCAAACACATGAAAAAGTGGGTAGACTTGAAGAGGCATCCATTGGAATTCAAAGCTGGGGACCTTGTGTTGGTGAAGCTATTGCCGGAACAACTCCGATTTAGAGGTAAGAGAGACAAGCGACTTGTTCGGAAATACAAAGGTCTAGTGCAAGTCACTGAAAAGATCGAGCGGGCATCTTATAGAGTTAATCTACTTGCTTGACATAAAATCCACTCGGTAATCCATATCAGCAACCTGAAGCCGTACCATCCAGACAATGAAGACCAGACAAGGAACAATATCACCAGACCAGACATTGCCCTCAACTACCAAAAGAAAAAGAAATTCTAGTAGATCGGAGCGTTAAGACAGGCCGCTGCCTACACACTGAGCACCTGGTCAGATAGGAGGGACTTGGAGATGATGAAGTTACTTGGGAGAAAGAAGACAACTTGAAGAATGCCACATAGAAGATTGAAGAATTCAAGCTGAAGACAAGTTGACGAGGACATCAACAACTCAGTTGGAGGAGAATGTAAGAATCTTGGCTTGTCCAGGACGTGTTGTCCATGGCTGCCCATGCTGTTAAGTTAGATTTCTTTCCATTTATGGCAATTCCTTTGTATTTCTTTTCTTTCTACTTTGGGCAAATGACTCCTCACTACCATAGCATGTTTACTCCTACCATAGTGGGAATGGTCCAGATTGCTCTTTAGGGGGAGAGGCATGACTGCACGTTGACCCCCCTACCCAATGTAATTTGCTGCCAATCAATGAACAAGCTTTTTACATACAAACTATGCTCAATGACGCTCTTTTTGATTAATCTCGCTCGCTTACTGCTCCCTCGTTACACACAAAGCTCGCTCTAATGTCGTGGGCAATTGGTGCCGTTGGCACACTTCATAGGCTGACTCGTTGTTCTCCCTAACAACGGGTGCCGCATGGCCCATCTTAAGTCTCTTGAAAGTAAGACCGTGACAACAGGCAAGTCAGTTAGAAAATTGCTAAAGTCCACAACTTTTTACTCCAAGACAATCTTTGTATGAAGAAAACTCTCCAACTTGATAATTTGAGAGATTCAACAACTCTACAATAATTTCACTCTACAGGAAGTGAGGGAGCTGCAATAAAAGGATGACTAGTCCAATTCTCACAAAGAATTAAAAATTGAACACAAACTGCACATAATGTGAGTTTTTGCTTGACAAGAGGTAAAGAAAATAGGCTGAAAGCTCTATAATTTAATTCATTCAAACTCTCTTGAAAAAAATCCTAAAGTGAGCTTAAATCACTCTTCCGAAATTAGGGTTTACAAATTTGCAAACGAAAATTACGAAATTATTCTTACTAGGACTTCTACTCGATCTAGGACAACTCATAATTGAGTGACTCTAAAATTAATCATAAAATTAACTATAAATAAGACTCAAAGTCTTGTATATAGTCGTGATTCAATAGATCATTCTTCAAGATCCATCTTCAAATTAATTTGGGCTTTAATTTTGAAAAAGAGATATTGAGCTTCTTTAGCAAAAAATAAAGCTCTAGGTTTAGATACTTTCTAACATAGCAAAAAAACTCCAAATTTAACAAAACACTCTTTTATAAAAAGCTTGAGATGTTATCTACATTCTTTGTGAATACACTTTTTGATATAAGATTACTAAAGCTGTCAAATATGTCAAACACTGCTCAAGGGTTAGATTGTTGACAGATTTTGGAATGTTTCATATTTCCTTTAAACTCGTGCTTGATTTTTCATTTATATTTGATCTTGAATAACTCCAAATTATATTTGAATGCTTGATAGATGTGCTTAATACTTTTAATACACTTTTCTCCATGAATCATAGTGATAAATTCTCTATATGTTATCGAGAATTATATTTCATGTATCACAATGTATTGCATTCATTCTTTATTGCCCATAAACTTAATGAATAAACCCCATGTTTATTCTAGATTCATAAACTGAAGTTGAATGTGTACACTGTAAATTGTATAATGAGAAATATAATAAGAAGAGTTATAAACATTCGTTCTTACAACAAAAAATTACATAATGGACCCAAGTCTCATTTTAACTACATGATCTTTAAATCTTAATGGTGGCATGCCCTTAGTCAAAGGATCGGCGATCATCAATTCAGTGCTTATGTGTTTAATGACCATTGAATCATCCTTAACACATTTCCTTATAGCCAAATACTTAATGTTGATATGCTTACTTTGACTACCACTTTTGTTGTTTTTAGCCATAAAGACCACAGTTGAATTATCACAATATATTTTCAACGGTCTAGAAATATAATGAACGATTCTAAGCCCTGAAATAAAACTCTTCATCCATACACTATGCGAAGTAGCCTCAAAACACTATACAAATTCAGCCTCCATAGTGGATGTGGCAGTCAAACTCTATTTACCACTCCTCCAAGATACAGCGCCACCGGCTAACATAAAAATGTATCTTGATGTTGATTTATGAGAATCAACGCAGCCAGGAAAATCTGAATTGGAGTATCCAATCACATCCAATCTATCCGTTCGTTTGTAGGTAAGCATGTAGTCTTTGGTCCCTTGAAGGTACCGTAACACTTTCTTTGTAGCAATCCAGTGGTCTTTACCAGGGTTACTCTGATATCGACCCAACATCCCAATAACAAATGCAATGTCACGTCTTGTACATACATAAGCATACATCAGCCTTCCAACAACTGAAGCATAGGGAATATTCCTCATTTGCTCCCTCTCAAGATCATTCTTCGGGCACTGGTTCTCATGGAACCTATCACCCTTCACTATGGGAGCAATACTTGGTGAACAATCTTTCATCCGATATCTCTCTAAAACTTTATTGATATAATTTTCCTGAGACAATCCCAAGAAACCTTGGAATCTGTCTCGAAGAATCTTAATACCAATGACATAGGAACCATCACCCATGTCCTTCATATCAAAGTTTTCAGAGAAAAATTGTTTCACCTCATGCAATATACTTTTATCATTAGTTGCAAGTAAAATATCATCCACATATAGGACTAAGAAACAAATTTTGTTCCCACTAACCTTCTGGTATATACATGGATCCATAATATTCTCTACGAAACCGAATGAAGAAATAACATCATGAAACTTTAAATACCATTGACGGGAGGCTTGCTTCAATCCATATATGAATTTCTTAAGCTTGCACACTAAATGCTCACTATCACTAGAGAAGAATCCTTTAGGTTGTTTCATGTAAACCTCTTCCTCTAGTTCTCCATTGAGAAAAGCCATTTTCACATCCATTTGTTGCAACTCAAAATCAAAATGTGCAACCAATGCCAAAATATGAAGAGAATCTTTCTTAGATACAAGAGAAAAAGTCTCCATGTAGTCGATTTTTTCCTTTTGTGTGAATCATTTAGCAATGAGTCTTACTTTATATCTTTCGATGTTGCCCAATAAGTCTTTCTTAGTCTTAAAGACCCATTTATATCCTATGGCTTTTACACTATCAAGCAACTCGACAAGATCCCAGACTCCATTTGAATTCATAGAATTCATTTCGTCTGTCATGGCATCATACCATAGACTTGATTCACCACAACTTATGGCTTGTGAAAACGTTTTAAGATCATTTTTGGCTCCTATATTGTAGTCCAATTCTTGTAGATATGTCACATAATCACTAGGAATAGCTTATTTTCTTTCTCTAGTAGATCTCCATAGTGTTGTTCCAACATTTTCTTGAGAAATTTGTTGTTCAAAATGGTTTATCAACAATTTCTAGAACATCCTCAAGAATTTGATTTACTGGATTATTATCAGCAACTTGTGGAATATCATTTATTGATTGTTCAACACTCGTTTGAACTCGAGGAGTATTATGAACAACAATCAATTTTTCACTTGAGTTAGAAGGTTGAACATCAATGTGATCTTTTTCAGAAACAATATCTTGAAATCGATCACTCCCACTAATCAAGTCATTCTCAAGAAATTTTGCATATCTTGATTCCACAATCCTAGTGCTGTGAGATGGACAACATAATCTATACCCCTTAGACCTCTCGGCATATCCAATGAAATAGTCATTAATGGTCCTTAGGTCTAGCTTCTTTTCTTGTGGATTATAAATTCTCACTTCTGACGGGCATCCCCAAATGCGTATATGTCTCAAACTCGGTTTCCAACCTTTCCATAACTCATATGACGTATTTTCGACAACCTTGGTTAGAACTCGATTTAATATATACACTGCCATCTTTAGTGCATCAGGCCACAAGAAAACTGGAAGTTTGGAGTTGTTACGCATACTCCTTACCACGTCCTATAATATTTGATTTCTTCTTTCTGCCACACCATTCTAATCTGGAGAACCAGACATAGTGTATTGAGCAACAATTCCATGCTCTTGAAGAAATCTAGCAAACGGACTAGGTGCTTATCCATCCTCAGCATATTTACCGTAATATTCTCCACCTCTATAAGTCCTCACAATCTTAATTTGCTTACCGCATTGTTTCTCTACTTTTGCCTTAAAAACCTTAAAGGCATCAAATGCTTCATTTTTATTCTGAAGCAAGTAGAGATACATGTATTGTGAGTAATCATCAATAAAAGAGATGAACTATCTTGGACCATTTGAGTCCATGACTAGACTACAAATGTCTGAATGTATGATCTCTAATATCTCTGAACTCCTCTTAGCACCTTTCTTATATATGTTGGTTTGCTTTCCCTTAATGCAATCCAAACATGTATCAAAATCAGTAAAGTCTAAAGTACTAAGTACTTTATCATTCACTAATCGCTTAATACTCTGTATAGAGATATGTTCTAATCTCCGGTGCCACAACATGGAGGAATCCTCATTTATAACACATCTTTTAACACCAGTTTGAACATGCATAACATCATTAGTGGGATCATTTTGTAAATCAATAGAGAAAAGACCATTAGACATTGTACCATTTCCAATAAGATCAGATTTATAAAATAAACTGAAGTTTACATATGAAAATGTAAAGGAAAAACCCAAAGGTACAAGACTTGAAACTGAAATTAAGTTCCTAGTAAAACTAAGAACATATAAAGTCTTTTCTAAAACCACTGCTAAGAACTAAATTGCATGTTCCAACAGCTTCCACATGTGAACGCATCTTGCTTCCAGAATAGATGCTTTGTTCACTTCCCACTGGTTTCCGAAGGTTTCGCATACCCTACAAGGTATTCGAAATATGGATTGTAGAACCAGAATCAATCCACCTAGTGTTATAAATAATATGAGTTATATTATATTCATAACAAACAAATGAGATTGAATTACCTTTTCTTTCAAGTCATGCCTTAAATTTGGTGCAATCTTTCTTAATGTGTCATTTCTTGTCATAGAAATAGCACTTGATTTCCTTCTTGATTTCACCATATTGGATTGGTATTTTACCTTTCCCTTTATCTTTCTTTTAGGCTTGTGTCTTTTTCTTTCACTGGGTCATCATTAATGCACTATTTCTTCTTTCCATTACTAGCCTCCCTTCCTTTTGAACACACATGATCATTAACTCATTAATAGACCAGTTATCCTTATGTGTGTTGTAAGAGATTTTAAAAAGACTATATGGCTATGGAAGAGTATTCAGAGTGTAGTGCACCATGAAAGAATTTGACATAGCAACCTTAAGTGTCTTAAGTTGAGCCGCAATGTCTCTTATTTTCATGATGATGAAAATTTCATGATGAGTGTACTTGCTAGTGCCTTATCTGAAGTTACAAATTGCTCTTCTATAGCCTTCAACAATGGCACAACATCATTATGCTACTCAACAGAACCACGGATACCAGCAGCGATCTTAGTCTTTATGAACATCACACTAAGGCGATTGGAATGTTCCCAACGTTCATAAAGAGTAAGATCATCTAGAGTGCTGGTCGGAGTAATAACTCATTTGTCTTTCCGTACAGCATAATTGATGCCCGCACATCCCAAATGAAGAAGAATTATTTCCTTCCATACTTTATAATTTTCATCTCTCAATTCAGGTATATCGCATTTAATATTAGAGAAACTGAATGAATTTATAGCTGCAAAAAAAGTAAATAATATGTTTAATTGAGGCAAAAACTGAATTTCATGTTTTACCAATGTAAATCATGCAATAATAATAAATCTAGAAACATAAAACTTGCTTGTGGGATAAAGTTTTAATTTAATAAGATTCATTTCACCGAATTAATAAAACTACCAATTTATATCTCTTTTCTTAATTCTTGTGGGTAATTAAGAAAAATAACTCGATATTTTATTCTAATTAATTAAATAAATACAATAAAATTTCCTGTGGATAAATTTATCATATTTATAAAATTGATTACGATAAATGTCATAATGTGATTTTAATACTTCATATATAATTTTATTTAATTAAAGATATTGTGGCTATTTTTTAATTAAATAAAATCATATTAAATCACTCGACATTTGTACTTAATTTCATTGTTATTAGAGCATGCTCTTATACAAAATTATGCATACAAATAACAAATAAAATTAATTAACAAAATTTATTTCAATAAAAAATTATTTTTATTATACTTTATGTCCACATCATAGAATTTATTTCAATCAAAAATTGTAATTTATGTAGCATTTGACGTCCACTTTTTATGTCCACATCATAGCATTTATTCCAATAAAAAATTGTAATTTATGTAGCATTTGACGTCCACTTTATGTCCATTGATTTGTTTAATCCTTTATTTTTCATCTAATGGATGAAGACTACGGACGAATCATCTTTTTTCTGAATGGATGATAATTTTAACAGACGAAGACGATGGACATCTCGTCCCTTTACTTAATGGATGATTACGACTAACGTCCGTTAATCTCAATAGACATCGATTAAAGTCCAGATCGTCTTCTTCTTTCAACCAAAATTGCGTGACCCGATTCAACCCGAAATCGAACCGGTAAAATATGAAGTTTCTCTACTCAATTTGGACATCAAAAAACAATAATATTTAATTGCTTATCATTCAATATTCAGTTTCTGAATAATTTGAAACATTTGAAATTGTCTAAAAACTCAATCTTTAAAATTTCGTAATTTCCTAGAAAATCAATTTCAAATTTTCAAGGCAGAGGTTGATAAAGCTTTGATACCAAATGTTAGATACAACATTACTTTAACGATCTAAACATGATTTCTATATCAAAATAAAACATTTAGATCAAGTGTAGAATTAAATCGAAATACCTCCAATCAGTGAAATTTAAAACAGGGACAACTGCTTCCTTCCTTAAAAGTTTCTTTCAAATCCACCAATTTCTATACAATGGTGTATTTTCTGAATGAAATCGTAGATATTGGGGAACCCCTTTCTTAATGTTTTCTTCTCTGAAGAAAACTCTCTATACTCAAAAAATTGTCTTCCATCAAGACATATTATTAAATTTATCAAATGGGTACATTTATTACAAATAAAGTGGGCAGATGAAGATAAGAATAAATTAGACGGTTTATTAACTGCCAACCACTTCTTAGACTTGTCTATAAAAATAGAAAAGACAGTCATTCTAAGTTAAAACAAAGAGATTGAGCTAAATCACACACACACACTAGATGCATATTACAATTTTGTATTATCAGCTTCACCCCCATCATCCGAACCGACTTTACTACTCCGATGAGAGTGTCTCTTTGTCGGAACAAGAGGACTGTTTTCTTCGTCGTCGATCACAGCTGGTCTCTCCATCACGCTCCCTTTGAAAACAGGATGAACGAATGCATCCCGAAGATATGCTTTTAGGTTGAAATTAGGTTCCGTGGCTCTTTCGAGAATATCCTTCACCATTGCATCCTGTCGTAAATAGAAATGAACATCACTTATACGGAATAATAGGTACCTTCAACCAATAAATCAGATTTTCCATTTAAATTGTTCACTCACCTGTAATGGGTATTTGATGAAAGCTGATTCAAAACGACCCTTGCAGAATAGGTGAAACCAGATTGTTAAAATGGGAAGCGCGATGAGGAATGGTGTTGAGTTCTTAGCATTTCTCATGCTAAACAATCCCATCAGAAGCAACTGAGATATTACCAAGCCAATGATCACACGTCGATGAACATGAGGCCAAAAGGCTGCTCCACTCTCGTATTTCTGATTGTATACATTTATAATCTTGCAAAATGACCAACCATAATCAATGACATAAAAACAGAAAAAAACTATGCTTGATGATATAAGACATGTCAACTAGCAAGACAGAAATCTGAGATGGTCCAAGAACATTTCTTGTACTTAACATTGGTAAAGAGAGGCGACACAAATTTAGTAGCGTAGCTGTAAAATGTTTTTACCATCCCATGTTCAAAGCATTTTAAATTCGAGAAATCAAAACATAATTGCAAGCTTCTATGCCTCAAATTTTGACGCTGAGGGTCTGATGAGAGCTGCAAATTTGCAGAGTTGTTTCACATAATCTCAGATACGTTTCCATCATAAATGTCTCATACTTGGAGACCATATTCTGAAGCAAATATTTGCAGCCTTGAAAACTAAGTTAGATGTTTAAAGGATTACGATAGACAATGAGGCAAACTCTAGAAGCAGACAAAATGCAGTCAAGGAGACAGATAGATTACCTGATGACGGAAAACAATGTAGGAAAAGGCAAAGAAGACAACGATGAAAGGAAGAAGTATTGGCGTGACAACAGAATATACAAGCCCCAACAAGATATAGAATTGTATCCTGGGCTCAGATACAGCAAACTCTAAGGAACCAGGATCCATGGCATTTTCTCTATCTTGTTCTGTCTTAACTAGAAATGTATTCTTCAGGTGGAATATAATTAGAGGAACCAATCTAAGAATTTCAGCGGCGATTCCAGCCCAACCATCAACCATTATGTAAGTAATGAAGAACGTAGCTTTCATTGGGATGGCATCACCAACTGTTTTTGTAAACCTAAAACAAAAATTAGTGTCAGTAGAAAAAGGAAGTTACAGGTTATATTACAATGACAGATTTATATTATGCTCTTCGATGCGTGTTGTAGGACATGCTCTCCACTAGAAAACATGCTCGAGAACAAGATGAAAGATGGAAACCTCAAATTTCTCTCTACAAAATTGCAGTTCTCTGACTTTTGCAAAGAATAATTTATAGAAAATTGCAGCTTAAAAATGTTTATTGAGTTTTTTTTTTCATATTTATGATGCTCCAAACAAGCTGCCACCATAGCTGATTTTTCCAATGAAGTTTCTTAGAAAACAAAAAAGAAGACTGATTGAAAAAAATATTGGACCCAGAAAGTAGCATACTCGGCTGAAGGCTCATCAATGAACTTCTTTAGCTGTTCCATAGCTGTCCCTGCAATAATACTTCCAAGGAACACATTGACCAATATAAACAAATGGTACTTCGCTGCAGATCTTCTCTCTAAAGCCGAAAGAGATGTGAAACCTTCAACTTGGGACATAGTCATGAGAACTTTTGGGAGTAGAATGAGGAAGATCTTGAGTGCGATTCCTGGAAGAAATCCTTGAATCACAGATTTTACTACTTTACTGCAAAAAGGGTCTCAGTCATTTAATCTATGTCGCTAAATCATCGATTTCACTAATACTCCAGCCATAGAGCCAGGTCTCAGAAATATACAGAAAGCAATGTGCGTATGCGGTTACCATAATTGCGTATAGAAAGATTATGCTGTAAAATATTAATAAAAAATAGAAACTTGAGAAGGGTCTGACGTACTTAGTTATCATAATTGCGTATAGAAAGATTATGCAGAGGAACTATAATGATAGTCAAAGAATAGACATAACGCTTGAAGGGTCTGAAGCACTTACTTTTCTATTATCGGCTTCAAGAATGGAAGAACCTTCTCGATGCCCTCAATATTGGCTAAAGATTGAACAAACGCTATGGGAATCATAAAGAAAAAAGTGAGGAAGAATAGAGCAATGGCCATGAGTAATCTCCGAATTGTAAGTTCAAAGTAAGGAATTGCAAGATTATGCCAATAGACATCACGTGGTTCAGGAGCCCATTCTGTCAACCAAATGGTTGGGTTACTAGATTGCTGAGTTTGAGCACATACGGCTGCTCCCCAATGTGTTTTAAAAGACACAAATGCTGCAGGAACTATGGCATCCGGATCACGTATTACCTTTTCTCTTTCTTCTTCTTCCTGCATGAAGATGAATTTGCACATCTTTAACTCAGAAAATCCAACTGTATTCACTTATTTTCTTAAAAATTTGTTTGACGAACTAGTCAATGACAAAACTTATTATTAGTGCAGAAAATTATCATAAAATGTTTACTTCTTTGCTCAAATTCTCAATCTCAGAGCTATAGTAGTCGATTGCGTCCACTGTACTTCCCCAAAGCCCCCAAAAACCTGTCTATACGTAAAGTACATGAGATTTTTAAGCTTACGGGTACAAGATATTGGAAAAACCTTCTTTCAAGCAGAAGTTCAAAAGAAAAAAAAAATCATATTTCATACAGAACTAACTTGATCCTGCAAAGATAGATAGATACCTTTATGGTTGGCTTCTTTGTAGGATTTTTCTCATACTTATTTTGGTAGTAGATAAGCCAATTTTGCAAACCATTCTTCTTTTCGACCAACTTTGCAAGTCTGTTTGCATTGTATACTAGCTACATTGAAGAAACACATTTAATATATATACACTGTAAAAAGCAAAATTTTTCTTTTGCAATCTACGTGATGTTTTGTACTAATTTACATTCCAAAGTATATATTGTAAACTTTTCCCTTACATATAAATTCAGTACCCAATGCTCCAAAGAAAGTAACATACTTGATGTGTAAGATAATGATCAGGATGATTTACACAAAAGAAATGCTCAATGTGTTCGCTGACTGATTCATCAGGATCAGAGGGAACATTACTCAATAGAACCTGGGAATGAACTTAAAGTCAAGATTATAAATAAAAATATAATATTTAGTGAAAGAAAAAGTTAATTACGCAACTCTCCAAAATATTTTGAGTTTATTCACAATCACATAGGCAGTGCGGCTCTATATCTGTTCCTATGACATGGTAAAGTGACAAGGGCATAATGCCAACAAAAACATACATTGATGATAGAATTAATTTAATCAGCAAATTCTAAAATAAACATATTTTGATTGAACTGAACGGAATTTTCAAAGTTCCCACAAAATCATACTGTAATGATGCAATAATCAATCACCAAAAACTAAAATATACTCACTGTGAATTGATCTGGACGACGAGTTTCAGATGCCAGAAATCGCAGTCTCAAAGAATTGATAATTTTGTATTCCCTGTATAATACATAGTACGTCCAAAACGAGAACGTGTATGACATAATAAGGTGTGCCCAAAACCTGAGAATAAAATAGACAAAAACTTTAAGCCAAGACTTTGAACTAATGTCCATTACTTTATAAAGTCATGCATGAACAATGCTTAGAAAGACAAAAGGAAACACAAATATTAGCCTGAACACAGTCAAGTTATTGATTAAAACCCGCATGGCACAGATTAAATGCTAAACATTTGAGATTCATCCAAAGCACTAGCATTAAACATTGTGTTGAACAATATTTCTTCAACTTCTAATAACACAATCAGCTATTGTTTTTACACAGAACTAAACCACACTGTGGCAAAGAAACATAACTCTGAAACACAACAAACTAACAAACATAAGAAAAAACAAACAACACAACACCACAAACCCGGAATCCACAGGTTCGGACATGAGTTCCATGCTCTGGAATTCTCCTTGTAAAACTTTCTGTAAAAACACACATAACCTCCACTCCTTGCAACTTGCCTCCAATAAAACTACTCCAACCGCTCTCTTCAACTTCCCTTTTCTAATTACCCAATTATTCTTCATTTCCTCCACAATTACCCAATTAACCTTCATTTCCTCCTCTTATAAACCATACCAAAACGTCCTTGTCCATCATTACTCCCCCCTTGTAAAGAGACCTTGTCCTCAAGGTCGAAATAAGGAAAACGAATTTGGAAATCAGAAACCAATTCCCACGTCGCCTCATCTTCCGGAAAATTAGCCCATTGTACTAAAACTTCTGGCCCATGGGATCCAGTACGGCATTGTAATATCCTGGCCGGAAGCGAAGAATTGCTGATTGGTGATATACCTTCCCAAACCACTGGAGTAGAAGAGATAACATGGTCACCAACAGCCTTTTTAAGTTTGGAGACATGAAAAACTGGATGAACTTTTGAACCTTGTGGTAACTGAAGACGATATGCCACCTCCCCCACTTTGTCCAAGATAACAAAAGGTCCATAATATTTAGGAGCAAATTTGTGCACAGCACGATGTTGAACAGAAGTCTGGCGATACGGTTGTAGCTTTAACCAAACTAAGTCGCCCACTTGAAAGGTTCTCTCCACCCTGGAAGTATTGGCATACGTACGCATTCGATCTTGTGCCTTTTTTAAATTATCACGGAGAATTTTGAGTTGAATATCTCGGTCACGAAGTTGTTGGTCAACAGAATTCACAGTAGTATCTCCTCCACAATAACGTAATAACGTAGGTGGATCACGCCCATAAAGAGCCTTAAATGGAGTAGTTTGAGCGGCTCCGTGAAAAGTGGTATTGTACCAATATTCGGCCCAACACAACCATTTGCTCCACTGGCGAGGTGCATCAGAGATAAAACAACGAAGGTAAGCTTCTAAGCAACGATTGAGAACTTCAGTTTGCCCATCTGTCTGAGGGTGATAAGCTGAACTCATTTTGAGTTTGGTTTGTTGCAACCTGAACAATTCACGCCAGAAAAGACTTGTAAAAATTTTGTCACGATCACTAACAATGCTGCGAGGAATTCCATGAAGTCTGACAATTTCCTTACAAAACAAATCGGCCACCCCTTTAGCAGAAAATGGATGTTTGAGAGCTAAGAAGTGTGCATACTTCGTGAAACGATCAACCACAACCAAAATAACAGAATATCCCCATGATTTAGGAAGACCTTCAATAAAATCCATGGAAATATCTTCCCAAGTTTGCTCCGGAATAGACAAAGGTTGCAATAGACCTGCTGGATGAGTAGACTCTGTTATATGACGTTGACAAATCGCGCAATTGGTCACCACTCGCTGGACATCTTTAGCTAAACCTTTACAGTATACATTTGCACTCAAACGTTTAAAGAAGCGCCACGTACCCGAATGTCCACCCATAGGAGTGTTATGAAATTCGTCCAATAGCTTTTCTTTCAAAGAGGACTGCTCAGGTATCAGAATCCTGTTTTTAAACAATAACACCCCGTTAGAAATAGCATACCTGAGATCTTTGTTAGTACCCGTCAAGATGGCATCTCGGATAAGTCGTAACTCTGGAGTAGCAGCAATTTCCTTCTTTAAAATTTCCATATCCAGTAATTTTAGACTAGATATAATAAACAAAAGATCTTGTGTCATCCAACCACCTCGTCGAGAAAGAGCATCAGCAGCTTTATTGTCGGGACCAGGTTTATAACGAATATCAAACTCGTACCCTAAAAGTTTGACTAACCATTTTTGCTGATCTGGGGTAGTCAATCGTTGGTCAAGTAAAAATTTCAACGAACGTTGATCAGTATAGATCGTAAAAGAGCGCCCCAATAAATACGTTCGCCATTTTTGCACGGCCAATACCAAGGACATGAGCTCGCGTTCATAAACTGATTTATTTTTTGAGGGACCCGTTAAACCTTTGCTGAAAAATGCAATAGGACGACGGTTTTGCATCAATACGGCCCCTAATCCTTCACCAGAAGCATCCACTTCAATTTCAAATTTGCTAGAAAAATCTGGTAATGCTAAAACTGGAGTTTCAGTCATTCGCTGTTTAAGCACGTCAAAAGAAATTTGAGCTGGTTCAGTCCAAACAAAAGTGCCTTTTTTCAATAATTCCGTTAAAGGTCGAGCAATGATACCATAATTGCGTACAAAACGCCGATAGTAACCCGTTAATCCCAAAAAACCACGCACCTCCTTGATATTAGATGGAATAGGCCATTCTAACATAGCACGAATTTTATCTTGTTCTGCCTCTACCCCGTGAAAACTGATACGGTGGCCTAAATAATGTACATACTCTTGGAAGAAAGTACATTTTTTTCTGTTAACGATGAATTGGCCCTCTTTCAAAAGACCCAACACCATACGTAAATGACCATAATGCTCAATCAAGTTGCGGCTATATATTAAGATATCGTCCAAAAATACTAATACAAATCGCCGAAGAAATGGACGAAACATGTCGGTCATAATAGCCTGAAACGTAGCCGGTGCATTAGTTAATCCAAATGGCATGACTAAAAACTCGTAATGGCCATTATGTGTTCGAAAAGCCGTTTTCTCCACATCTGCAGGATTCATCCTGATCTGATGATATCCACTTTTCAAATCTAATTTAGAGAAATACAAAGCCCCCTGAAGTTCATCAATCAGCTCATCAATAACGGGTATTGGAAATTTATCTGCCACAGTGAGTTGATTTAATTGTCGGTAATCAATGCAAAATCGCCATTCACCATCTTTTTTCCGAACTAATAACACTGGGCTAGAATAAGGACTTTGACTGGGTTGAATGATTCCTGAAGTTGCCATATCACTAACCAATTTTTCAATCTGGGATTTTTGTGCATACGGATAGCGGTAAGGTCGAATATTGGGAGGAACTGCTCCAGGTTGCAAACGTATAACATGATTACGACGCCGGATCGGCGGAAGAGATAACTTCTCCGAAAAAATTTCAGCAAACTCCCCATATAATGTTTCCATATATTTAGAAATTGTATCATTCTCAGTTTTGTCTTTTAGATGACTTTCACCTTGCCATTCAATCAAATAACATTCTTCTCCTCGAGAGGCTGATTTAACTGCATTCTTAAGGGATACTTGCCGAACAGAAAGCTGTGTTTCCCCTTGAAGCACATGACTAACTCCATTTTTGATAAACTTCAACCAAAGATGAGTGAAATTAGCTTGAAATGTACCCAAAGTGCGCAACCAATCAACGCCCAAGACAATATCAACACTAGGAATCGGAAATGGATAAGCATCCACTAGAAATTCAACCCCTTGTATCCATAATTTAATACCACAACAAATAGATTGGATAATAGTTTGGAATCCATCTCCTACTTTAACACCAAAGTCAGGTACCACCATGGTTGGAAGATTCAATTCCGTAATTAAAGTCTTACTTATGAAAGAAGAATTTGCGCCCGAATCAATAAGCACTAATACTTTTTTTTCTTCCAATTGACCAAATAGTTTAAAGGATCGATTACCAACTATACCCGCCATGGTGAGAAGCGACAATTCAGATTGAAGAAACATCAACCCTTCTTTTGCTTCCTCCTCAACTTCCTCAATTTTTTCCTCATCCGTATCCACTTTAGAATCCTCCTCTTCCAATATTTGTAGATTCGATTTACATCTATGACCCGCTTCCCATTTATCTCCACAACGAAAACATAAATTAGCTTCTCGTCGTCTTTGCCTTTCTGTTTGTGAGATAATTGTCTTACTCACTCCGGGATCCGTAATTCGTCCCCCATGAGATGGGCCAGGATCCCCTCGACCAAATCGAACTGAATTGGAGCTGAGCTGATCACGAACATTTCCCAATTGAAACTTATTTGATTGAAATTTCATGCCTTGAATCGCATTTTTATTCATCCCACACGAATTCCATCCAGATTTATTCTCTCTTCTTTTTAATGTTTGCATTTTGAACTCGTATCTTAAAGATAACATCAAAGCTTCATACACATTTCTTGGCTGCATAATACGTACATCATCTTGAAGTTCCCAAGATAAGCCATTTAAGAAAGCTCCTAACACAGCTTCTCTATCCATGCCCCTAATTTTTGCAGCCAACTCTTGGAATTGTTCACCATACTCTTCCACACTGCCAGTTTGTCGCAAACCCATTAATTGCTCCTGATTAGAACGAAATTCCTTTGGTCCAAAACGTTGTCCGAATGCAAATTTAAGATCCTCCCAACTTAAGCGTGGCTCTTCTTCAGTTATCCATTCATAATAATCCCATGCTTTTCCTATCATATAATCAGAAATCATATAAACTTTATTTTCAGGATGAATACGAGTGACCCGAAAATATCTTTCAGCCTTTTTTAACCATGCTGGCCAATCATCTCCATCAAACATATTTAAATCAATTTTTGGAGGATTTACCCAATCACATCTCCTACCAAAATTAATGGGACTTCTTCTGTCTCCTCCAAAATGTCCATATGTTTTGTCTGTACTTCGACCAAAAAACCCAACATCCTCATTTCTGGTCCAATCTGTTCTCGGCACTTCCTGGGCTCGCTGTTCCTCTCGTTTACCCCCAACCGAAGACCACTCTGGCTCTCGACAAAACTGTTCTTCGTGACTACCCACCATCGGCGGACACTTCGGCTCACGATAGTGCAGTTCTTCACGACGACCCACCAACGGCGAACACCCTGGTACGCGATAACGGGATTCCTCGCGTCGACCCACCACTTGCGAACAGCCATGATCGATGTCCTCTGTCGGCCGATTAAAGTTACGGAAGTCGGAATCATCCATATCCAGCACCCCCTTTCCTTTGTCGACAATCGGCTTGACATTCGGTGCCACAACCGGAGAGATTTGAGAGTCGGACCTTAACTTTTGAATGTCTGTTCTTATTTCCGGCAACAGACGAAACATTTCCTCCACCTTCGGTAGCAAGGTTTCAATCCGTGCCATCTGCTGTTGCAAGGTACTCATCTGTTCACCATTTTTTTCCAAATTTGAATGAATTCCAAGTATCTCCTTTTCCATTTCCTCCAATCGGTCCCCTCTAGTCGTAGGCTTAGCCAAGCTCTGATACCAAATTGTTGAACAATATTTCTTCAACTTCTAATAACACAATCAGCTATTGTTTTTACACAGAACTAAACCACACTGTGGCAAAGAAACATAACTCTGAAACACAACAAACTAACAAACATAAGAAAAAACAAACAACACAACCCCACAAACCCGGAATCCACAGGTTCGGACATGAGTTCCATGCTCTGGAATTCTCCTTGTAAAACTTTCTGTAAAAACACACATAACATCCACTCCTTGCAACTTGCCTCCAATAAAACTACTCCAACCGCTCTCTTCAACTTCCTTTTTCTAATTACCCAATTATTCTTCATTTCCTCCACAATTACCCAATTAACCTTCATTTCCTCCTCTTATAAACCATACCAAAACGTCCTTGTCCATCACATTGTTATTAATTATTGTTAGAATTTGTTGACTTAAATCCTAATTTAGCCTCACCCAAAAAACCCACAGTGGGACAAAAATTTTCCCTCACGATTTCAAGATTAGATTGTGATTTAAGTAGGTGTCATTAATCTTTGTGACAACCAACAATGAAAAACTTGATTGTACCATACCATTTGATTCATGCGATAGCTTTAAAAATGGTGATGAAAGAATCATACAACGATCTATTTTGTTATTGGGAAATTAATAAAATAAGCCCTAAACTTTGGGATCAGCGACAAGCCAAACCTTAAAGAAATATTAAAGACAACTAAAACCTTGAACTATGAAAAATGAACGACGCAAACCTCATTATCACATTTCTCACAATAAAAAATGTCGAGGCAAATGCCATAGTCACATTTTCCGCTTAAAAACATCAAGGACCGTTCAACGGGGACGTCCAAGAATCAACAACGAACGTCCTTCAATGACGAGGGATGTCCAAGGCTGATCCGTGAAGAGGGGCCTCCTTGGGGCCATAGTAAGGTCGAGAGACGTCCATGTTGACCGCTGGACAAAGAGACGGACGTCCTTTAACAAGGTTGGATAGCCAGGATGGGAGGAGGGGCGCTGCAGATGAAAGTTCATACCCATTGGATGGAGGGACGGATGACCTTCAACAAGGATGGACGGCTAGGATGGAGGATGGCCATCCTCGAAAGACTCTGGAGGAAGATGGTTCATGCCCGAGGGACGGACGTCCCTCAACGAGGATGGACGGCCAGGATGGAGGATGACCATCCTTGAAAGGCGCTGGGGAACAAAGGTGCATGCCCATTGAATTGAGGGACGGACATCCCTCAACGAGGATGGACAACCAGGATGGAGAATGGCTATCCTCCAACAGCGTTGGACGACGTTATGTTGAAGGGGGTCACGTGCAAGATACAACGGACATCCCTCCACTTACGACAGACGTCCCTCAACCAACAACGGACGTCCCTCTGCCCACAACGGACGTTCCTCAATACTAAAAGACGACGTCATTCAGCATTGAAAGACGTCCGTGGATGCTAGTGGACGTCCATTGATGTTGAGAGACGAAGTCGTTTAGTGGACATCCATTGCGTGTCGCAAATCTCAAATCTCTCTCTTGTTGCGCTTGGAGCTTGGACAGTATGGAGCCAGAGAGTGTTGTGTGGTTGTGATCTCAGTTTAGAGTATTGCTTAGATGTATTGAGTTTTGACGGACATTCTAAACCTAGGTCCAACCGATGTCCTTTCGTTTTCCCGTTTCAAATGTATTTCTAGTCGAGGAAATTTGTTAAGTCACGTCTCGGGTGTTACAGAGACTCCACATCAGTTTGATGTTGTGCGAGCCATTGTAACCAGTTGAACGACCTTGCTTGTCTCCCATCAGGTCATGTGAGTCTTTCCTTTGGAGATCGTTTCATCTATCGATCAACCGATAAGGTCATCCTTTTTGTTTCTGTTCGGGTGGCCTTTCCTTGCCCTTGTGGGATTGTCAGCTCATTGTGAACTTGGCTCATTTTGCAATGGTCGCTTTCAATGTCAATTTCGGACAAGTTCTTGAACTTTTGTTCTGTTCTAGGCATTTGGGGAGCCCTAGACGTAGGCAATCGTGTTCCCCGAGGGAAATTCTCTTGGTTCACGTGCTTTGAATATCATACTGAGCAGAGAGTTTCCTAGGAATTTGTTTCTCCTTTGGTTTGTTTTAAATTTCGAAAGAAATTTCTTTTAAGGTGGTTAAGATGTAAAACTCGTGCATTTTAAAATTTTAAATTTCCACGTGTAAATTCTTCGCGTAATTTTTGATCAAGTGTTAAAAAGTTGACATGATTTTATCGTGTAGCGACCACATCTGAGTTGTTCGTCAAAATAGTTAAATTGGGTTTTACCGAGCGGTAATTTAATTGTGAAAAATGTTTTAGTGATTATTTTGACTAAATAATTGTTTTCAATTAGTGTTTTGAAGAGTTGGGTTTATTTAATATATAATATATGTTTTTAATATATATTTATATATATTTTTTTTTTTATAATATATAAAAGAGGGAAATGAGAAGAAGAATGCATTCTTCTTCTTCTCACGCGGCGGGAGAGACGAGGGGAGAGACGAGGGGAGAGGGGAGAAGGGAGAGGGGAGAGGGGAAAGGGGAAAGGGGAGGGAGCCCAATCGTGGGGTTTCCAAATTCCAACGACGAATTCGTGTTTCCATCGTCCACGCGAGTAACATTTGTGAAGGCAGTTTGCGAATTGATAAGTTTTCGTCTCCGATTTAGGGTTTTAAGTTTGAAATTGTTTGGTCTCGAATTCGAGCTTAAAAACTCAAATCTGAGAGACTTCTCTCGTGGATATTAATAGATTTGGAGTTTATGCAAAGTTATTTGTCGATAGGAGTAAAAAATCAAGCAAAACGCTAGGAAAACAGGAGTTTAATGGAGAAACTGGTCGCCTAGTGGTCGACTAGTGGGAGAGGGCAAAACTGATCGACCTGTTGTCGACCATGTGACACTTGTCAACCCCAAATTGACTAATGAGTTGGTCGACCAAAAATGGGAAATTCGTCCCCGTTTTGTCACATTGAGTCGTTTGTGCGTCGGTGGGTTTCCTAGACTTCACATGGGACCCTTCCACCTATTCCTTGTGATTCATTGTTGGAAAATTCTTTTCTTTTGGTAAGGTTTTATGCTGGGTTTGGTTTATGGCTTTCGAGTCGATTTTTCACTAAAGCCATGCCCGATTGACTTTAGATGAATCCCATCAACTGTTGAGTCTTGGAAGGTTGCATACATGTCTT
Organism: Begonia loranthoides; assembly: GCA_022433065.1. Classification (NCBI taxonomy): domain Eukaryota; kingdom Viridiplantae; phylum Streptophyta; class Magnoliopsida; order Cucurbitales; family Begoniaceae; genus Begonia; species Begonia loranthoides. The sequence continues at coordinate 25,825,037 of CM039473.1, read as the reverse complement.
ATCGACTACTGTGAAGTTTCGATTGACCGTCGATGTGTCTCGTGGACACTGAATGGTCTCGGTTGACCGTTGTTGAGTTGGGTCAAAGTTGCGAGGTGCCTGTTGACCTTTGCTTTGTCTCGATGACTGTTGAGTGGTCTCGGTTGACCACTGTGATGCCTTGTAAACCATGGTTGGGTTCGAATGGTTTCAATTTTGTCTTATCGACTGTTGAACGAATTAGGTAGAGCGTGTCGCATTCCTTGTTCCGTAATCGTATATTGTAGATCGGTGGGACTTTCTGGTTGTCTGTTGAGTGTCAGGTCGACTGTGGTTATGTTTTTGGTTGACCGCACTACTTGTTTCTCGGGGTTGGGTTTGGCGAACCCCGTTCGGCTTCACCAGCCATACCCAGGTCTCGGTCTGGGTTTTTGTTTCGGTTTAAGACTTTTGGGGTATTTCTATGTTTGATTTTCGGTTTGGGACTTGTGGCTGTCCCTAGAGACCATCTTAAATTTCTAATCTTGTTTGAGACTTATATGTTTCCTACGTGTGATTGTTGGGATGTTGACATCGGCCTTATTATAGGTCTTGAAAATGTCAGTGGTGCAACCCTTACTTCCGATAGCGCATGGAGCTGGTTTATCGGAAAACGTGTCGTGGTCGCAGATGAGGTAAGAATTTTATACTTTATGCATTGCATTGCATCGCATCATGTTTAAAAAACTAATATTTTGTGGGCTACAACACTTGAAAACTCGACGGGAACTGTTTCGACAACACGTATGTTTTACTTATATGTATGTTTTCTCACATTTATTTTATCGTACATGGTATACTATTTGATATTTTGTGCACCTATTTGTTGAGTTGATATTTTGTGCATATATGATGGGAGGATGAATCCTCTGGATGCTTTAGGCACTCTGTCGCTAAATCATCACGAGGTTATCCCGTGCAATCTTCTACTGAGAGAAATTGGTTGTTAGTATTTGCAAAATGGTGATAGGTAATTGGTGATATGTCCTCAGGCTTCGAGCCTTGGAAGTGGAAATGAAGATGGGACAGTGATGAGCATCCTTGGATGCTCGTAGCTCTGCTCGTTGGCAACCCTTATCAATTTGGAATCTATAAGTATTTTAGTTGAGAAGCAATTTGTCGCTAATAACCTTATCTGTTACTTCGATTATACAGATCGTATCGACGTTGAGCTACGACTTGTCGCCTCATCTGGGTGATTATACGAGTCTTGTTGGCTCTGAGCTTTGGTTCATCAACAACTCGGGTGACGTGCTAGATCTCTGGATCGCCGTCGTTTGATTTCCTTTATCTCATGAGGTGTTGCTCTCGACAGATGGCCACCTTTCTGTGGTGTGTGCCGGATGGGTCCTTATGTGACCATCCCTTTTCACTGATGACGTTTTCGGTGGAAAACGATGTTGACATATTTTGCTATATAGTTGTCTAAGTATACAACAGATTTTGATGAAGCCATATCGAGGGTCATGGGCTGGTTGGGTAAAGTGATAAAGAGGTTTTTAAATAATTTAAAATCCATGTACAGTAAATAAAAAACATGAAAATGGTTTTCAAAAGAGATGAGAAAAATAGTTTTTAGCATGCATTGCATTTAGTATCGAATTCCCTACTGAGTCCCTTAAACTATATTTTTCCCAGGTTAAGGTGTAGGTTCTATGCATGAGATTTGCACATGTCATCGTGGGGTGTTGTCGGTACCCCTCTGGTGGGTGTATCGATCTTCTCTTAGATAGGTGGAGGTTCATGGTCCAAGTCCATTCGTCTATGGTACATTTTGGATTTGTTAGATCGTTTGGTGTTGTTTGATTTAATTTCTACATAGTACGTTTCTTTATTTATACTATCATGTCTCTAGTTGATCATTCTATGAAACCCAACCCATGTGATTTAGATTTGGGTTTAAATTCATATTAAGATTTCCGCTTCTTTTATGCCTTGGGTTTGGTAATCAAGTCCTCTACAAGGATCGAGTAGTCTGACCCTGCGGTTATGTTAGGCCCGCCTCCGAGTTGTGACATGTTCGATCACGAAGTTGTTATAGAGATGCATTCAATCTCGGCATCTATAGAAGATGAACTTTGTTCATTATGCGACTCAGAAGATGGTAATTGGGTAGAGAGTAAGCCTTCTCAACTGGATTATGCTTTTAGAGCACGTTATTATATTGAAAGAGATTTATCAGAAAGTGACTTAAAGAAGTGATGTTTTATTGTTAAAGAATCTATTGGAACTCATTGTTACCCCCTAAAAACTTGCAGCAACAACCGCAACCTGTGTCCAGGCATCTCGAGTTTTGCCAAAAATATGAAAAGTAAGTGGTTGTAATTGAAGAGCGATAACAAAAGCATTTTAAGTATTTATGTGTTTGCAAATTAAGTTTTGGATAGTTTTATATGGATGTTAATGAATGCAATAGATTGATGTATTGTATTGGGAACATCTATAAACAGATGCTATTATGTCAATGAAACCGTCATTTGAGTTGTAAATTGAAACCGTAAGTCATGAGTTGTGAGTTGACTTTAAAATTATGTCATTTGTGTAAAGAGATAGAAAATTATATCAATTCAACGTTAACACATAACCTGAAAGGAAAGAGAGGAAAGAAACTTTAAGTTGAGGGACATCCATTTGTGGGTTGAGGGACGTCCGAGAAAAGTTGAGGGATGTTTGTCGTAAGTTGAGAGATGTCCGTTGTAAGTTGAGGGACGTCCCGCAATACTAAACGACGATGTTCTCTCATCGTCCAAGGCATTGAGGGACGTCCGTTGTGAGTTGAAGAACGTCCGAGGAAAATTGAGAGACGTCCGTGGTAAGTTAAGGGACGTCCATTGTAAGTAAAGGGACATCCCGCAATACTAAACGATGACATTCTCTCATCGTCTAAGGCATTGAGAGACGTCCGTTGTGGATTGAGGGACATCCGAGGGAAGTTTAGGGATGTCCGTTGTAAGTTGAGGGACGTTCCACAATACTAAACAACGACGTTCCCTCATCATCCAAGGCATTGAGGGATGTTTGCCAGCGCCTTTGGAGGATGACCATCCTCCATCCTGGCCGTCCATCCTTGTTGAGGGACGTCCATCCTTCGATCCAACGGGCATGAACCTTTGTCCACCAGTGCCTTTGGAAGATGGTCATCCTCCATCATGGTCGTCCATCCTCGTTGATGGACGTCCATCCCTCGATCCAACGGCCATGAACTATCGTCCGCCAACACTTTTGGATGATGGTCATCCTCCATCTTGGTTGCCCATCCTCCTTGAAGGACGTCCATCTCTTTATCTAACAGGTATGAACCTTCGTCCACCAGTGCCCTTCCTCCCATTTTGGTCGTCCATCCTTGTTGAAGGAAGTTAGTCTCTTCATCCAACTTCCAACATGGACGTCCCTTGGATGTTTCTCAGCCTTACAATAGCCCCAAAGACGCTCCTCCTCATGAATCGGCCTTGGATGTCCCTCGTCATTGAAGGACGTCCATTGTTGATCATTGGACGTCCCTGTTGGACGGTCCTTGACATTTTTAAGTGGAAAACGTGATTGCGGCATTTGCCTCGGCTTTTTTGATAGGAAATGTGACTACGAGGTTTGTGTCGTTCGTTTCCCATAGTTTAAGATTTTAATTATCCACAAAATTTCTTTAAGGTTTGGATTGTCACTAATTTCAAAGTTTAGGGTTTGTTTTATTAATTTCCTAATAACAGCTATTTTCGGTCAGTCACCCTACAAGGATAAAAAAAAACAGAATTTGCTGATTTAGTACCTCTTTGAACCTCTTGAAACATTGGATATCGAGAGCTTGTCAATATTACTAAAAGTTAAATCTTTAACCTGCTCCAACGTCTCCCCAGTCCAATTGACAGGGACCAACACCACAAGAGCAAGCAAAGTTATTGGGACGAATATCTTCAAGCTGCATTTAAGTTAGCTTAATTAGATTGGATCCTTCTTTAACTGAAAATACAACATATAATATGACAGATGACACAATAATTCTTGCAGATTTCTGTACCAGTTTTAACAGAAATATAATGCAGACAAATAGATATTACAATCGTTGTGTTTACATGGAAAGGCCATATTAAGCATAACTGGGTTTCGAAGTTACACCAGGGCAACACCAGAAAGTTGGATACCACATGACAACAACAATTGGACACAAATTCCAAAACAAACTAATCCATTAATGAGCAGCATTTTTAAAACTCACCCTAGGAGGTAAATCCTGACGTAGACTGCAGAATCAAGCCCTGCATGATCAATAAGCTCAGGTTCTGGCATCTTTAGGGCTGCAGGCATCCAATTCCAAAACTTTAAATATGTTGTACAGTCCAAGTTTATAAATTTGCTCACAAACGCTCCAGAGCGCGTGGGGCTGCCTCGTATCCCCTTAAGATACCATTTTGGAAAGTATACTCTATCATTAATTGGTTGAAGCCGCAGTAATGCAAAGGCCACAAGGAATGCAAGCGCAGAAAGTATGTTGATAGCAGCTGAAACACCTATATCCTCAACAGTGGCCATTTTCTTCCTTGATAATCGATCTCCCTGTGCTCTAAAAAACAAAATTGTAAGGTGAGAAACAATTAAAGTGTTAGTTGGTATGTAGATAAAAGAGTGATAAATGCTCTGAGACCCTTACTAAATCAGGTTCATCCCTTTTTGGGCTCCCTTCATGACACTGATATGATTTTTAGAAAGAGTCAATGATACCACGGATTTATACTGATGCTCATATATTAAGTTCCCGTCCTACAATTATGACTGCATGGAAAAAACTATTTATGAGTGCATGAAGAGATCATTTTGATTATGGAAGAAACGATATTGCATTCGTGAAGTTGAGCTTCACCTGCATGTAAAGTAAAAATACGCAGTTTACCTTTGATTAAAATGTGAGGCGTCTTCTTCTGGACAGGGGATTGCTAGCAATTAATGCGAATTTCAAACTGAACGTGACTAGAAAGGTGGTCCAAACTATTATAAACCAAGCCAGCGTCAATAAATTAGTTCCAAGAAGAAAGATCATAAAAAAGAAAACAAAAAAAGAGTGCAAAATTGAAAGAGAACATCTCCTATCTTCTTATTTTGAGAATGTTACCATGTCAGTAACTGAAAAATAAAATTGAGCTACCAACCATGCGGTGTCTGTGTTGGAACTGTACCTGCACAACCTTAAAATCAAATACAGAGCCTCATATTACACAAGGTAGCCACATTTCTGATTTGTGAATCATGAAGATAATAGAAGTCTTGCATTAGAAAAATTTCATTAATAATGGCAATTAAAATCACAGTTAATGCTAGCATTATCAAAATTCCAAAATAGAATTATCAAAGCAGCCTCCGAGTTACCTAAGAAGAACAGCACTCCCTCTGTTTGGTGACGGGGAAAAGTCGAGAAAAGGAAAAAAAATAATGTAAAACTTAATGACTCGCATTGTAATCGACCTTCAATCGTAAATACGTAATGCCAACTTTCTTTCCCAATAAAAATAAGTCACGAATATTGCCTTTTCCTGCCTAGTTTCATTGCAAACAAAACGAAATTGAAATCCAAAACAAAACATCAACGAGAACTAAAATAAAAATCGAAACGCAAGAAATTTACCTCTTAAAGCATGCTGGCAAATAAAAATGGAGCTCGTCGGAGCTTAAACCAGAGGAGGAATATCCCGGCGAGGACAGTAAATATCTATGGATTCTTCCCGATCAAATAAGTCGGAAGCGGAGAAACGTTGGTTGGAGCCTGGAGGGAAAGAAGCTGGGAATACGGAAGAGTGATGGCTAAGCTCGCGCGTTCGTCACTCAGACCGTTATGGACGTGAACGAGTGACATGATTATAAAATTACCCTTTTCCTTTTATAGTAAAAAAATAATGTCAAATTAATTTAGGATAAATATAACTTTTAATGTATCATGTAATTCTTCTTAGGTAACCTAGATAGTTACTAAATAAATAAAGAATTAATTATTTTTTATAAATAATTATTTCATAGCGTAAAGTGTCATTTATGTATCACTTATTTATTTGTGTAATAATAAGATAATTATAAATAATTAAAATAAGACATTAATTACAATTTGTACCAATTAATGATGTCATGTGTTGATATGTAAGTGAGAAAAGCTAAGATTCAATTTACCACTCTTCTCAATTGAGCACAAGTGATTTTTGTGCTACGAGTAATATTAAAATTATCATTTTAAAAATATATAAATATTATAATATCTATAAACCTGAGTATAATCTACTTTGTTTAAGATACAAAATAAATTTAGAGTTTAAATTAAACCATTAACAAAATTGATATTCATCTTATTCAAAAATAAAATTTAGAATTTAAGATGAAAAGACGTAGTTAAAATTATATTTACCCTAATTTTATTAATTATTACAAAATAATCAAATAAAAAAGGGGAAAAAAAGTTCATATGATTTAGGCATGAATTTCCGTTCGGCCTCTTATGGAACATGAATTTTGAAAAACACTCTGAAGAAAATTCATATCCTTCCATCTTTCTTCCTTGTTCTTTCTTCTCAAATAACTCACTGGTCTCTCCAAAAACCTGCTAGCAATTTCTCTGGTCATCTTCTTCACCACTGCAATTTCATTGTCTGATAAATCCTCTCTCAATTTTCCTTTGAATTTCTCTAATTCCAGTTCTACGATCGTTTCTACGTAAGTCTCCAGCCTATTAATTAAAGAACACATTGCTTCTTCCGGCTCTTCGTCTTCTTCTCCGCTCCTCCGTCCGCAAAACCCTGTTTCCCTGCCGAGATCTTCAATCACCGTCTGCTTGGTTGAGAACACGTGGAGAGCAGCAGCGGTTGTATATTTATGGTTATTCAAGGGAAGAAGCTTCTGAATTTCGTGCAATGTTTTATTTTTGGAGCTGGAGACGGTAACAATGGCCGACGGACAATTTTTCCGAAATTGCCCGTTAAATAGCTGTAGCTTGACAGAGCTTGGTAAGGGCGAAAGCGAAACCGCCATTTCCAATCGGACGTGGATTTGGTAAGTTAAGAGATGAAAGAGAAGAATTAGAGCGAGGGCTATGAAAAGGAAGAAGGCGCCATTGACGGAAGGAGTCAAGGAGGGGAGAAGGTTTAAAAACAAAGCACGTAAGAAAATGGAATCCCCTTTTCGTTGACTTTCTACGCGTTTTGACTTTCCATTGTGGTTTGCGCAACGGCTGCGTCAAGAGTTTTAGTTTTCCCACGCTGGCCGGTGAGCTGCATACTGTTCTTCCTCTTAATTTATTATAAATTCAATTATGAAATTCACTTTCTATAGATTAAACTATAAAGATGTGGAACTTAAATTGAAGCTTAATGAAACTAACAAATTAAAAAAATAATAATTTCATACATTTTTGTGTGCTCCGAAAACAACATTTATAACTTCAGAGTGTTCAGTGTTGGTGTCCGGAGCTGGTGGACACAATCTTGTTGAATCGGATTTATCTACTCTATTCTATAGGAAAAGGGAAAGTTGATGGAGGTGTTGGTCCGATTAAGAGTCTTGAAGGATTCGATGATCATCTGAGCACGATAGTTAAAGTGTCAAAGAAGAAGGAAAAAGGGAGGTGGAGGCACAGTGCCCAATGGGATAAGGGTGGGCATTTTTTGGTTTAGTCCGCTGTTTGGAGACTTTTGTTAAGTTAGAATTGTGGCATCCCGCCCTGTGAAGGCCAAGAAAGACCCAGTTGTGGGTCTGGCCCATATTAGGGGGGCACAATCTCACATCACTTGGGAAAGTAGAAAATGCATGGTATATAAGCATAGAGCCCCCTTCCTACCTAGTACAACGCGTTTTGGGCTAACCCCAAGAACAAAACCGTGCGGGCTTCAGCCCAAAGCAGACAATATTGTACTGGGAGCACCGGGGGACGTTACAAATGGTTTCAGAGCAAAATCCCAACTGGAAGTGTGGCCGATGAGGACGTACGGTCCCCAAGGGGGGGAGATTGTGGCATCCCGCCCTGTGAAGGCCAGAAAAGACCCAGTTGTGGGTCCGACCCATATCAGGGGGCACAATCCCACATCGCTTGGGAGAGTAGAAAATGCATGGTATATAAGCATGGAGTCCCTTCCTACCTAGTACAACGCATTTTAAGCTAACCCCAAGAACAAAACCGTGTGGGCTTCAGCCCAAAGCGGACAATATTGTACTGGGAGCACTGGGGGACGTTACAAGAATTGAATTATGAGTTCAATTTATAATTGGGCCGGTCTCGACTAGATTTGGGCTTCACTTTCGATTTGACGAGGACCAAATCTTATATGATATTGTTGAGAATTGAACGCAAAACGGAAAAAGAAATCTGTGGAAGCAGAGACACCAAGATTTACGTGGAAAACCCTAATGGAAAAAAAACCACGAGCAGAGGAGAAATCACTAATCAAGAAATCAAGGTACAATGAGTTTTACGACTCAAGCATCAATATATAGAGAAACTAAATAACCCTAATATTGGATATGGGCCCGACCTGGCCCAACTAAACTTTTCTTTTAAGGAAATTGATGTATCTTCGATACACAAATGGAACTCCAGTTTCTGATCACTTGAATGTTTTTCAGGGAATTCTGAATCAGTTGGCAGCACTTGACATGAAGCTAGATGATGAGATACATGCTTTGTGTTTGATTAGTTCATTGCCGGATAATTGGGAAACTCTTGTTGTTTCTCTTAGCAATTTCGCTCCAGATGGTGTTCTCACTTTGAAGATGGTGAAAGAAAGCATGTTGAATGAAGAAAATAGAAGAAAATGGCGAGGGCTAACTACACAGAGTCAGGTGCTAGTTTAAGAGAGAAAAGGTAGAAACAAGAGTAGAAATCAGAAGAGCTGTGACAGTAATGACAGATCACGAGGGAAGTCTCAGACAAGGAATGACTTCAAATGTTTCTATTGTGACAAGCCAGGGCACAAGAAATCTCAATGTAGAAAATGGTTGAGAGAACAAAAACAAGATCAAAAAAATGAAGAGAAGATTGATGATGTCAATACTACAGCAGCTGTAGATGGAGATGTGACTAGTATTTGCGATGATAGCAGTATTAACCTCACATGTCAGGATCCTCATTGGGTAGTAGATTCTGGTGCTTCATACCATGTTACTTCTCAGTGTGATATATTTTCTACCTACAGTGTTGGTGAGTTTGGTCATGTGAAGATGGGGAACAATGCAGAGTGCAAGATAGTAGGCATGGGTGATGTCTACATGAATACTGATGCTGGATGTCGATTGCGTTTGAAGAATGCAAGACATGTTCCTGATATTTGTCTAAATTTGATCTCCACTGGTATACTTGATGACGAGGGATATTATAGCCACTTTGGTGAAAGTAAGTGGAAACTCACTAAGGGGTCGTTGGTGGTTGCCAGAGGAAAGAAATACAATTCTCTTTATTTGGTGCAGACTACTTCTTACAGGGGAGAAGTGAATACAGTTGATGACTCGTCTACTCAATTATGGCATATGAGGCTTGGACACATGAGTAAGAATGGTATGCAGAAGCTTTCTCAGAAACAGATAGTTCCTGGTTTGAAGTCTACAAAGCTAGAGGTATTCACTCATTGTTTAGCTGGTAAACAACACAAGGTATCTTTTAAAAGCTTGCCTTCGTCGAGAAGACCAAATGTGTTAGATTGGTGCATACTGATATTTGCTCTATGGATACTATGAGTTTTGGTGGTGCTTGTTATTATATTACCTTTATTGATGATCATTCCAGATAGGTATGAGCTTATGCTTTGAAGACTAAAGATCAAGCTTTACGTTTCTTCAAACTTTTCCAAGCGTCAATTGAGAGGGAAACTGGCAAGAAATTGAAATGTATTCGCTCAGATAATGGTGGTGAATACAGAGGGCCATTTGAGGAGTACTACAAAACTCATGGAATCAAGCTTAGAAAAACAGAGTAAAAAATGCCCTAGCACAATGGAGTTGCAGAGAGGATGAACCGCACTATTAATGATAGGATCCGTTGTCTGCTCTCTCATGCAAAGTTGCCGAAATCCTTTTGGAGGGAGACAATGAGATTAGCAGTTGACTTGATAAATCTTTCGCCTTCAGTTCCTTTGAATCATGATATACCTCAGAGGGTGTGGTCAGGGAAAGATATTTCATATGGCCACTTGAGAGTTTTTAGCTGCAGGGCATTTGTGCATATTCCTAGAGATGAGAGATCTAATTTTGACAGTAAAACGAGGCAATGCATTTTCATTGGGTACAATCATGAGGAGTCTGGGTACAGATTTTGGGATCCGATCAACAATAAAGTTATCAAAAGTAGAGATGCGATCTTTTTGGAAGACCAAACCATTGCAGACTTTGATAAGACAGAGAAGCCAGAGTCTAGCAGTGAAGAGCAAGTTGATGCAGGTATGGTTCGTCCACCTACAGTGCCTATGAATGATAACAGAGATACACAGACAGATGATCCTCTTCTAGTTAATAATGAATCAATTGAAGAAAACCCAGTAGAGCCACCAGTTGAGCCTCAGTTGAGAAGATCCACCAGAGACAGGAAACCTTCTAGACGATATTCTACCAGTGATTATGTGTTACTCACTGAAGGGGGAGAACCAGGGACTTATGAAGAGGTTCTTTCGCATGAGAAGAAAAATGAGTGATTGTATGCAATGCAAGATGAGATGAAGTCCTTGCATGAAAATAACACTTATGACTTGGTGGAACTACCGAAGGGAAAGAGAGCTTTGAAAAACAAATGGGTGTTCAGATTGAAGTCAGACGAAAACAACTTACAGCCTATGTATAAGGCAAGAATAGTTGTGAAAGGATTCAGTTAGACAAAATGTATTGACTTTGATGAGAATGGATCTAACATGATGATGAAAACTTTGCCTCAAGAGAAGCTTAAAACTTGTAGGCAGAAAGCGGGCGTGCTGGAGCCCGACTTATGAGCCGAGGGGGAGATTTGTTGGGCTCGGCCCATATTTTGTGGGCTGAGTATAAAATGAGGTTTTATGATTAATGAAACCCTAGAGAGAGAGAGAAAGAGAGAGTGAACAAAACATAGAGTGAGAGAGAAGAAGAAAAGAGATTTTCGGATTTTCAGAGGAAGTCATACGAGAATTGCGTTTTCTCAAGAATCAACCGTTGGATCACCTTGAAATTTGGACTATAGGTTCGTGACATCAAGGAATATATTCTGCAAGGTGGAGATCGTCGTCTGAGCTATCTAAGGCAGCATGTTGGGGTAAAAAATGGGACTGCAGTTCGGTAACCCTAGATTTATCCTCTCTTACGGTTTTGTTATCTTTCCAAGATTAGTGTGTTTAATATTGATAAATATTGTATGTCTCTAGTTTGTTGAACTAGAGAGAACTTTTGTGTACCCATTATTTCTGTTATAATGGAAGGTTTGATTAAGCAGCCTACAGGTCCCGTGGTTTTTTACTCTTACACTTTTTAAGAGTTTTCCACGCTAAAAATTGATGTTACTGATCTCGTTATTTTTGTTGGTTTGCTTTACCCATTTGGTTGCACAAAGAAAGAGAAAAAAAAGTATTTTTATTCCTCTGCATATTTGGGTTCTTTTTCTCAACACAGTGGCGTCGAGTGGCTCTTTCGGCGGTGTCGGACGGACGACGTCTGCTTCTGGCGTTCGTCAGCTGGGAAGATGGCAACAGCGCGAGAGAACAAAAAAGGAAATCAGATTTCCTTTTTTTGATTTTTTTTTCCAAATTACAATTTTTCACAAAAATTGTAAACCCCAATTTCGTTCGATACGAGTACGAAAACTCTAACTCCGCTCTGATATCAATTGTTGGAAAATTGATATTGAAAATTTCACCTTGGCTTTGATACCGATTGTTGAGAATCGAACGCGAAACGGATAAAGAAAACTACGGAAGCAGAGACACCAAGATTTACATGGAAAATCCTAACGGGAAAAAACCATGGGCATAGGAGAAATCAATAATCAGGAAATCAAGGTACAATAAGTTTTACGACTCAAGCATCAATATATAGAGAAACTAAATAACCCTAATATTGAATATGGGCCCGACCTGGTCCAACTAGAATTCGGGTCACTCCAAATTCTAATTGATATTTATCCTTCATTATAAAGAACTTTCAAATTACATAAATTTTGAACTTAAGTAATGTACGCAGGCAAATTACCATTTTAATTTGGATTTGGGTTGGTCTTGACTAAATTTGTGCTCCACTTTTGGTTCGACAATGACCAAATCTTTTATGACATTTATCATTCGTTGTAAACTAAGGATGGGAAGCATAGAACTAGAATTGATGTTTGAAGCAAAATCTACTGTCTAGTCTAATTTCCATCTTTATAGAATTGTAGTTGGTTCTTAACTTAAAAGAACTCTGGGTGTAAACAACGGTTAGAATTTAACATAACGATGAGTCACAAAATCTGACCTAAATCTAGTTTAAATTCGACCCAAATTTGAAATAACCCATGATTTGGTTCAAACTCGATCCAACCCTAACAAAATTGGTCTAAAATCAACATTATATATAGTTTAATAAAATTAGTATTATTTTAATTTCAAAATTAAACTAAAGCCAACCATAAAAACCAGTTCAGTTCGGTTCTAGCATTGGTTCCAAAAACTAGGAATCAAAGAGTCAAGAGTCGGTCTGACTCCACCAAGTTTCAATGTACCCAAGTGCAAGAACCGGATCAAACTCCATGATTTGATTCACTTCTTCCCTTCCAATTTCATCCACCCTATAACGAGAAGAGAGAAACAACATGACATGTGGATGTGTGTTTGTTCACGGTGTAAAGTTTGGGGTCTAATATGGTAATAATTAAGAGTATAAGTTTAATCCAAATAAGATAATAAATTTATTAATATAATATGATTAATCAATTTTAGGATGTTATTTTGAAAGATATAATAAAATATGATTTAAATTTTGGAGGCAGAAGAAACGGATATAAATAGAAGGATTGCGGCGAATGAGTGGCATAGAGTGAATCATCAAAAAATCCAAAGCCAGATGAATGAGAGCCTTCCCAAATCAATATTGTTTGCTTTTCAATCTCCTCTCCTGTTTATGATTTTTTTCTTTCTGAGTGAAGAACTCGAATCTGTCTCCAGAAATGGGAGCCGCTCAGTCCGTATCTGAGACTTCCATCCATGAATTCACTGTCAAGGTGATGAAATTGTGGCACCACCTGCTTCTCATTTGTTTATTTTTTCCTCTCGGTTGAATCAACATTAGCATCATCGTCATCTTCTTGTTCTGCTTTTTGATTGAGCTTTCGTAGTCAGAGAATTGATTTCGATTGAGCAGGATAGCAAGAAGAGAGATGTGGACCTCAGTATTTACGCTGGGAAGGTTCTTCTTGTGGTTAATGTTGCTTCGAAATGGTCTGAGATCTTAATTCTTGCTATTTGTTTGTGTGTTTTGATCTTTTTTTACTTATATAGTGAGGGTTTCTGAGTTTGAAGTTGATTCACTAACTTGAATTGATTGAACAGCGGGCTTGCTGATGTAAATTACTCTCAGATGACAGAGCTTTACGAAAGGTACAAAGAGAAAGGTTTGTCTTCTTCTTTTTTCCTGTTTTGTTATGGTATCGAGCGTCTTTACATTTATGTTTATGTTTGTCTGTTTCTGAGTGGCGAATTAATTTTGGTTTAATTACTTTCAATTCCTTTCCTTTTGTTATCAACTTTATTGGCAATGCCGATTATTTCACTTGCTTTCGTGAACAGTAAAACAAGAGCAGGCTGCATTGCATTATTGCATGGATGTTCATTGATTGTTCATCTTCTTCTTCCTTTTGATTATGTATGGAGATGCACATTCAGTTTTTCCAAGGGACGCATACTTGAAACCATTAAAGCAATGAATCAATTGACTGATTATCTTATTATTTAATTGTACAATGCAGGATTAGAGATCTTAGCATTTCCCTGCACTCAGTTTATGAATCAAGAGCCTGGGACCAGCGAGGAGGCAGAGGCATTTGCTTGTACTCACTATAATGCGGGGTATCGAGTATTTCAAAAGGTTATGCGGCAACATTCACCCATTATAAAGAAATCTTATTCATATTTCTTTTTTATGTTATTAAGTTTGTTCTATCAAATGTTAGTATTGGGTTCATACTACCTTATATGAACAAATTTGTAATTTAACTCTACGTTGACATACTACTATGTTTCAATCAGTCATTTTTTTCCTACCAATTAATTGTGTGACACCTAAGTGCCTTAGTTTCGAACTTTACTTCTATTAACCTATCTCTACGGTCATGGCAGTCTTTTTTACCTTTTATATCTTTAGTCATGCTGCTTATCTGCTGCATTAATTTTAATTTCTCTTCCAAATCTCAAGAAACAATGATAGCTAAATCTGTTATTGGGTCTCATTCATGACAAATCTTTTGTAAACATAGAGTACACGTTATTTTAAGTATTGTTATTTGGTTACTGGAGCAAATATCAGGTTATCTGTTGATGCAGATTAGACCAGACTAGGAAGTAAAACTAGATTTTAGGACTGAAAACTCTCCTCATGTCTTTCAGGTCCGGGTGAACGGACCAGATGCCGCACCAGTGTATAAGTTTCTCAAATCTGGTAAAAATGGAATCCTTGGGCCTAGGATAAACTGGAACTTCACCAAGTTCTTGGTTGATAAGCAAGGACATGTAATCGATCGTTACAGCCCAACCACTCCTCCTTTGGCAATCGAGGTATAATAATCTTCCCTAGTCAGCCATGTGATTCTCCTTTAGTGGTGAATAAAAAGGCTTAACTTCTGTTAAACAGGATGACATCAAGAGGGCATTGGAAGAAGCATGAGAGGACAAAATTCAACTAAAAGGATTTGGATAGGAGTTCGTGGGTGTTGTTAACAGGATGATAGCTAATTTAGCTGTGACTATATTAATCGGTATGTCTATTGTCTGTTGTCTCTTTTTTTCCTTTTTTTGTTCAAATTTTTTTTTATTTGGTTGTTTGGGGAGAGGGATTCTGGAAAGAAAATCATTCAATCTGTTGTATTTGAATGTTGGTTTGATTTAATCTTTTCAATCACTTTATCCTATTCAACACCTTCTCTGAACATCTACTTGAGGTTCTAGTAGTGGAATAAAAGGCTAAATTACAAATTTAATTTAGCACTTAAGATATTTTGAAGAAGTCTCTTCATAATTCTTCACAAATTTTTTGCTGGAATCTTCACAAATTTTTTGCTGGAATCTTCTGTTTGCAGGGGCTGATTTTGACTTTTGAGCGAAATTCACCTCCGCCCATCACACTAAACATATACTTCATCTGTATCGAAAAAGATAATTGTTGGACACATTCACACGTCCATACTCACTTACCAAAATTATAGGATTTAATTATATTAATTAAACTTTGTATTTAGTATATATTTTTTCATATATTCCACATATATTTGAACGATATTGTTAGTACCAACAAATCTGTTGAAATAATTAGTTAGCAAATCTATTGAGATAATTTGTTAGAGTGTTTATAGCAATAGGTTACTTTATTTTATGCTTATTACTTTTTACCTTTGTAATCAGCCTATATAAAGGACATTTAATGAGAATAAACAAAAGTATTTTTCCATTAATTATCGCTTAAATCTGCTGCAATTTATTAAAAACCTTATAACAATCTTAGGTCGGAGTTGTTTTTTTGGCTTTTGAAAACAAGTTTGGAAACTATATTATTATTTTGGCAAAATATTAAAAGCTATTTTGATTTTTAGAAACTCTTTTTCAAAGCAACCTATTAAGTTGGTTAAGGCCTTTGACCCACCACCGCCAATGAAACATAAACTAATATCCCTTTGGAAGACTACTTCAAGATTGATGCACCAAATCCACTCATTAAAATTTCATGGCCATGGCATTGTAGGCCTCCACTCTTCTCATTATTACTAAGATAAGTCATATCCCACTCTTCAAAAACGTAATCACTATTGCCAATTGCATGTTGGTTTATAATCGCTTTTCGATTTCGTTTCAAGCCTAATATCTGTAGCATCGAATACGAACCCTAAAACTGGGAGACATCAAACGGAAGTGGGCTACTCAACGATATTGAACATCATCTCCAACTTCACTCGCTTGTTTTATGGTATGTCTTTAAAAATATATGACACTTTCAACTTTATAGTTGTAGTCCAAGTTAACTACAACGTTCTCGTACAAACATTTTACATGTTAGGTGTAACCGATGTAATTAGTACTATGCATGGTTATAATTTGACCAGAGAAATCGAGAAGAAAAAAATTACAATAATATATTGTGGGTTGATTGAATCTAACGAGGGCTTGACCTTAATAAGTCGGGCCTTAATTGACATTTCACTCACTTATAATTCTGAATATTTTATTAAAAAATAATTAATGAAAATGTAGGGTGTGACTAAAAGAGTCAGGTAGAGCGTCTCTTATCTTCTATTGTACTTTACTTTCTATGTTGTTCTAAGAGATTAACATCCAGACAATCATCCATAGTTTTGGCTTTAATAATTCTATATTTAAATGTGATATTTTATTTATTTTTTGTCTAAGAATCTTGGGATGATCATCCTTTTAATAATCAAGTATTATCTTATCATTATATGTATAATAGAATAAAATATTTTAAGAAGATATTTATAATAGTCAAGCACAAACTACAAAATAAAACACTAAGATTTTACACGAAAAAATCTTTGGACCCTCTTTCCTAGCGTCGTTCCAATATTCATTGCCATACCATCATTTGCTCTCTTATACTTGATGGATGATGTAGTAGTGGTAGATCCAGCCATTGCTATCAAAGTCATTTGACATCAATGGTATCAGACTTATGAGTATTAAAACTATAACAGTTTTGATGAACGGTCATTCACTTTTGACAGTTATACGATTCCACAAAATGATCTAGAATGGGGTTAATCACGTTTATCTTGAAAATTTTTATCACATTGTGAGCTTTTCGGCCAAACGCAAATCGAATTCGGCATCAAACTATACCAATGTGTTTTGGGATAATTAATGACTTTTTGTTGCCATAATACTACTTGCTTTTGGCAATTAGAGCACCTGGAATTCATACACATTATTTAATGAATAATGTTGTGCAATAATAATACCTCAACACCTAGCTAAGCCCCATGAAGCATGCAGACAAGGGAAGTTGAGTAAAATTCTTCACAAAAATGGTCACAACTAGCACATGCAAACTTTGTGCCTAAAAATTATAATAGTTTTTTTTGGGTGGAAAACTACTTGTCACGCTCTTGACCAAGACACTCTTTTAATAATATTCGTTGTCATTTTCTCGAGTCACTAAAAGATAGGTTGGTCGATGATTTCATAGTTGTAAAAACCCTACAGGTTAGTACTATGTTCTTTTCTTTGGATTAAAACTCTTACGATTTTATTTTAAATTTTATCTCAAAATACATCGACCTATTAGAGTTACAAAACAAAAATTATTCTCTATGTATTAATACAATATTTGTCCACTTTGGCAACATGGTTTGAAACCCATACGACTTCACAATTTTGTTCATGCGTTTCTTTTTTTTCATTGGACATATACTAACTCAGAGAGAAATCTTACTTATAAATCATTCACCTCAATTATACCTAAGTGACATAAGATTGTGCATTCTCGTACTATGAATCTCAGAGTTCATTGATCTTAGTCATTATGGCTCAAAAAAGAACTGGGCACCAAAGTATGTCTTTTATAATGGGTCGATGATGATATGTGCATACAACATAATCGAGAATAAAAACCGATATCTTTGATTAATATACACTACTAGGGTTTTCCCCGACAATGTGTATGTATTTTTAGTTCACTTATTTAAAATACTTGTTTCGGTTTGGTTTTATCATGTGTTTTGGTCAAAGTTGTTGCAGGACCAATCATTATTCAAATCAAAGTATGTTAAATCTCAATTATTTAAGAGAAAACAATGCATGCATGAATTAGGTTGAGACAAGGATGATAGTTGCGTGGGAGAAGCTGATAAATGGTCATTTTCAGGGGGCTTGTGGGGAAGGGGACAAGCCAAGTATGTCTGTCTCTAATCTCATTTGGACAGTGGGACCTTTCTCCGACCAACCAATCAGAACCCGCCACTTGTCAAACCCGCCGCAGATTACGTTTTCTACAAATCTTCACCTCCATTGTTTTGGAGGAGGCATCACTCTGCCAATCAGCCACATTTTTTCAATGGGTGGTTCTAAGCTTCGGACATGGGAGAGGTTTTTGAAGCATGTCAGAGAGCAGGGAGCTCGGATTTATCTCATATGGCGATGCACTGTCATACTAGTATGCTGGCATGACTAACGAAAACGGAATGATGACTAGTTTGATGCTTCTGATCTTCCATTGATGAGGTACTGAAGCTTCTGCAGAAAAAAGTTGCAGGTTTCAGTTGGTTGGATTTCTAAAGCTGAATTCACCATTTTCAGTTCAACTTTCCAACAGACTGCTGTCTTTCTTCTTTCTTCTTTTTTGATGGGTCTCAAAGTTGAAAGCCTTGTAGCCGTTCTGGTTTTTGAGAGAGACAGTAAACTGCAGGCCTGGCTGAGTTTTGAGGCCTGGCTGAGTTTTGAGAGTGTGTTCATCAAATGCATTTTATGATTTAATCATACACATACACACATGCATCATGCCTGTGGCTTTCTTATATTCATTGTTTTCATCCATTAGTAATCCAACCAAATAGGGGTGTGCAGCGACCCGGTTCAATCAGATTTCAAGGTTGAACCGAACAGAACTGTGGAGTAACAATTCTCATGTTTTCGTTTCAAAAATGAAGCCCAAACTGTGAAGAACCAAAATGAACCAGAACCAAACCATGAGATTCAGTTTAATTTCAAAATAAAAATTAATATTATGTGAAATACATATATTTAATGTGGGTTTTGAACCCATTTTGTGGGGTTTGGGTTGGCTCATAGTTAGTTTTTGAGTTTGAGCCAGATTGAGTCAGACTTTGTGACCCACGGTTTGCCATGGTTCGATCTTGTTTTCACAATTTTTGACACCAAAAACCATGAACCGAACCACGATTCTTCCGCATTGAGAAGTGGTTGCCGTTCCAATTGCGGTGAGAACAGGCCCAAACCACAGGTTCTTGGCTCCAATCCCGTTCTGCACCCTACAAGCAAGCTGGCCAAGGAAATCCAAATCAAGCAGAGCGTGAAATAAAAGGCAGCGTCAGAAATCACAGAAACATAGTCTGCAACTTGGCCTGCATACACAATCCCATACTCACTCTAGCATCTCTCAAAAACTCGAATACAAGACATGTGTCTTTTTTCATGCATTAACAACACCTAGGACTAAGTAAATCATCATCTTCTGCTAGCAGTTTGAGGGAAAATGAAATTAACTGAACTATCCTGTCTCATCAAAAAGAAAAGACGAGTAGACATAATAATCACAAGTAAAACCACAGCACAAATGTTTAAGATTCATACATATCTTCCACTTGTAGTTCTTATTCTCAGCTGTACAAAAATGAAATGCAAAACTTAAACCTATCTTTCCATAAAAGTAAGCTTCATAATTCCCAGCATGTACACTATACAGCATACGTAAATAAAAACGTACATTCATTCCAATGTGCGCAAGGACATACTGCTCAGCGATCCAATGCTGGGATTTCATCAAATATATCCCAGGCCCACCCATCATCCACAAGAGCTTTGTATTCATCTTTCCCTTTCTCTTCATCAAATTTACGCTCTGGCAAAGAGCCATCGATTGAGGATGGTGGGCTTCTTTTGTTCGAGTTATTCGATGACCGACCTTGCTCTGCATACGCATTAGGAGACTTGTCTTTTGTAGATGAGTCAGAACAGACCAAATCAGAAGCCGTGCTTTTCTGAGATGAGCCTGAGGAAGCTAAAATACATCTTGTCTGGGTTGATGAAAGAGATTTGGTAAGTGGGACTCGCTCATCAAACTTTTCTTTTAGTAGCTTCACATTTTGACAAATAACTGAGATTTCTCCCCTGAAAATATCAAACTTTCTCACTATCAAGCAAAAGTAGCAGCTTTGTCAAGTTTACAAATGCAAAGATTTGAACTTTGCAAAGCTTCCTCATCCAAAAAAATTTCATACGTCGGAAAGTAAAAAGGCAAAGAAGCTTGGTTATAATAGCGAAGCATATGCTTATACTTTCAACAAGGTAAAACAAGGGTAGATATCATTAAAATTGACAGAAAGATGTTTCTATAAAGACTGGATAAAAAACTTTACAGTGTACAATAGATATGGCAACAAGCAGAGCAGTAAATCCTTCGTACTAAATAAGTTGGTCAAATTCATCTCTACACATCTATCTTAAACAACTAGTAAATCTAAGGAAAATAAGCTTGAACAAAACAATAAATTTATGCATTCCTAAAGGGTTTGAGAAATCAGACATGAACCTAAACACAAACCTGTAAAACAAATTTGTTATTTTAATATTAATTATGAATATTTTACTCCAATCCATTTTAATATAACAATAAAAGCATACTGCAATGTGTCCACGGCGTGTCCGCGGTCCATTAGGAACTCCTGAAGCTGAAATCATATAAAAGTAGAAGCGCAACCCATTAATTGTTGTAATCCTTTTACACCCAAAACATAGAACTTGTTTAGTGAGTGGGAATAGCATATCGTACCTTAGAATTCTCCTCTGCCTGTTGTTGAAGCATCTTTGATTCTTCAACTACCTTCACCATCAGGGCTTCTTGCTTAACAAGAGCCCTTTGTGCATATTGTTCCTTGTCCATCTTTTCTTGCTCTGCCGCTTTCCTCAGCTCTTCTGCCATCGCCAATCGAATTTCAAGAGATTGGCGCATCTGTAGGAAAAAAAATTGACATAACTCAAATTTTCATCTTTTCGTGCAATGCCTTTTGTCCTTCTTTTACATTAATCTTGAATTCTTAAAGCCACTCAATCAACAATACTTGTGTAGCATTCAGTATCAATAATAAAACAGACAACAATATATAATCTAATAAATAGGAATAGAAATGTCTAATTGATGAAAGCCGGCTGCATGTAAAAGGGAATAGATAAGTAGATATTGCCTTCCAGGATCTGTGGTCAAGCTTATTGCAGGAATAAATATGAACCTCTTGAGATAGCATAACACACGACAATGATAAGAATTGAGGTTCACAAGGTAATAATAATTCCCAAATGCTACAATCATTTGCAAAGGACAAGTTAAAATTAGGATATGAATAATATGAATAAATAGGTTCATGAACCTCGTCAAGAATTTGAAGATATTTGTCCTTTTCATCTGACAAGTTGAGTAGCCGTGATTGAAGCTCTCTTACTTCAGTTGCTAAAATTGCCTTCTCCCCATGCATTTCTCCAGCATGCTGCAGATTAGAAAAAGAAGAACAGATTTTACGCCAGCAAACTTTAATAAATTGAATTATACCTTGTGAATTCCACAAGAAATTACAACCATGTCATTTGCTTCCTTTGCACGCACTAACATCTGTTTCAGTTCTTCCACCTTGACTAGAATATCTAAACCCCCATTTGCAGCTTCCTTTTGGGCTAGTTCTGCAGCCTTCTCCATCATTTCCACTTCCCTCATCGCATTGATGACTGCTTCCATGGAGGAAAACAAGGTTTTCTGCAAAATAGAAGGGATTAAGAAAAAACAAAAATCCAGAAAAAGAGCCACATCAAGAGTGTACAACTAAAATGAGAGACCAAAAGAGGTCGCTCCTAAATTACAGCAAACAATTCTTAGTATTTTCTGTTCATTGTACAGCTCTAGCATAAAACAACATGATCACTTATTTAGTTTTTATAATCCCATCCCACTATAGATAAACTCTATAGTTTTGCCCATGCCTAAACTACAACATTCCAACCTAGATATCACAATTATGTTAAAATCACGCCTCATGGACTCAGCTAGAAATGATAGAAGTCCCTCAATAACGTTTAGGAACATAACAAGCCAAGTTCAGTTTTGGTATTCCTCTGACTCTAGAGAGAGAGAGAGAGAGAGAGAAAGAGATCAATTAATTCAAAGATACAGATGGCTGTTCATCATTTTAAACGTACTGGGATCAGATATTTTAAAATCATCTCAAATTTACCTTGTTATTTTTCGCAGCCTCTATGATGTCCTCCAGAAAATCAATTCTGCATACTTGGCCAGAATGTGTGTTGAGGGAATTGCAGGTTAACTCCTCCTCGATGCCACTAGTTTCATAAACAAAACGGTCTTGCTTTAAAGGAAGATCTGGAGAACCACTCAGTGATTTCTCACAGGCTGAACCAAGATGGCCTTCACTCGAAACTGGATCAGACTTCCCAGAAAAAGGAAGAATCAGCAGATCCACTGGATCGTACACCTCCTGCAAAATGCTATTCATCCATG
The DNA here is from genome assembly GCA_022433065.1 of Begonia loranthoides. Lineage (NCBI taxonomy): Eukaryota > Viridiplantae > Streptophyta > Magnoliopsida > Cucurbitales > Begoniaceae > Begonia > Begonia loranthoides. The sequence continues at coordinate 25,802,615 of CM039473.1, read as the reverse complement.
ATTCAACTTCGTGACTTTTTTCACTAGTAATTAGAACAGAATCATCTGTTGCAGAAGAGTTCAAAGAAGTATGATCATCATTTGGACTTCCATCAATTCCATTTTCATGAAATGAACTAGGGATGTTGGGCATGGAGATATGCTGCTTGGCCCCAATTTCGATGCCTAACTCTCCAAAGTTTTCTGAAGAAATCACTTTAAAGCTTCCATTATTGATAGAAGGTAGATCATGATTTCCTATTTCTCCATTTCCATGTGCCACAGCATTTGACTTAGCATGGGACATGTAATTTAGCACTTCACCATTGTTTTCCCGAGAGTTCATCATTGGAACAAGTTCGGGACTTCCAGTAATTCCATATGATTGGTTATTACCATCATGTGCATCATAGAGATTTGAAACTTCAGATGGAGATTTGTCCAGTGCTCCACTTAGATGTGTTTCATCAGAATTAGAAGCATAATAAGTATTATCCGAATCTTCACAACTAACAAATCTTTGCTCAGAAGGTCCCAAATTTTCTATTACCACAACCTGCTTGTGCTTTGAATTTTTCTTTTCCTCATCATGTCCCCCTGCAGTTATATAATTTTTAGCAGTTTATCAATAAAGCAATACAAAATATACAAATAACTTTAAATAAAAGCTAAATCTCTCCAAATAAAACCGAGGTTCAGAAGAGAGCACCTCCTTGGTTCAAAAGAACTCCAGGTGAAGAAATCTTTGGTGCAGGTGAGATGGACGTCTCATACATAAAAGGGATAACCTCGGTCAGGACATCATTCACGGCTGCCTCAACATCCTTAGAATGTTCTATGGCAACTGCCTTTAGGACACGAGCATCAACCTGACCAAATCGACTATGGATTTCAATCGCTAGAAGTATTTCAATGATTCCTAAAAAATATTAATAGCAGCCATACATACTGCATTCTAGGGAAAACAACCATGTTATTTGCAAATTTAGAATAACTTGTAGGAAAAAAAAACAAACTACGAAGAAGTAGTTTACAGAACTTTTCAATGTCCAAACTCAATAAAATTTTAATCAGAAAACAGTAAATTTAATGAGATAAAATATATACCTGGGGAAATATATCCCTGAGGCTATCATACACAGCTTTGAAACCCATCTTAACAGTTGTTTATACGCACCCAAACGAACAGTTCGAAGCTTTCGAGAACCCTCTAATCCTTAGAATCACAAAGTAAAGATTTACTCTTTTCAGTATGTAAGAAAAAATTGAGAAAAATAAATTACAAATGCCAAAAAAAAAAAAAAAACTAGAGGAACGCGTTTGCAAGCAAAGAAAATCCAATCTAAGTAAACAAAACAGAGATCAGACAGATCAAATCCCCATTTCTTTTAAAGAAAAATACATAATATCCAGTTTTCAATTCGGAACAACTCCTACGGAAGACAGTGAACAAACATCCACTGAAATTATTCTCGTCTGCTTCCCCTTTTTCTCTGAAAATTAAACAGAGTCTATCAATAAGCACTAACCTTTGGAGAGAGAAAGCCAGAGTGCGAGAGAGACGCAAGGATGAAATCAAGTGGAACGACTTGGGGCAGTTGCTCGCTGTATAGATGGAAATGTCAAAGTCGGTAATTTTGCGGGAATTGACAAGGATTCTTTGCTTTGCCATATTGTTGTAATTTTATGAGTTCACAGGGGCATTTTAGAAAAGGTCGGGACGAAGTAGTAATTACCGTAATCTCTATCAAGGGTTTTTAAGTCATTTTCAAGCCAACCCAACTTCGTGGTGTGGGCCGCGTGGCGATCCTCAGTCGTCAAGCTTCTTCTCCGCTGTCTGTTCTCGTCAGCTGGATCCTCCATTTTCAGGTATGCTCTCCAAAACATTTACGCTTCGTTCGAACGTCGAGGTCTGCAAATCCATTCGTACAGCTTTTCTAGACCCTGAATTTCTTTCTCAAATCAGATCCATTGGTAGCCTTAAAGTAGTCTGGCGCAAAGACAACAATCTGGACCTAGCCATTGAGAACGATAAGCGGTACAAATTATGCGCTCGGGTCGTCAAAGAGGTTCTTAACGAACCCGGCCAAGTAATTCCACTTCGATTTCTCGAGAAAAGGCGCGAAAGGTTGCGCCTCAATTATTCAATCAATACATTTTTGGCTCGAAACCCTGGTCTGTTAGATACATACTATGATAGAATCAAACCGAAAACTGACCTTGTTTTGTTTTTACGAGCTAGCAATCGGCTTAGGGAGTTTCTTGAGGAAGAGAGGAAGATATTTATAGATAACGAGGCGTTGATTGTGTCTAAATTGTGTAAACTGTTGATGATGTCAAAGGATAAGGTGCTTAGTGCTGATAAATTGGCTGAAGCTAAGAGGGAATTTGGGTTTCCAAATGATTTTCTGGTCAATTTGGTACCTAAATATCCCGATTATTTCAGGCTAACCGGATCACCAGGAGAAGGAAAATCGTTTTTGGAATTGGTGTCTTGGAAATCCGAGTTTGCAAAATCGGTTATTGAGCAAAGAGCAGAGGAGGAATCTATGTTAACAGGGATTCGATCTCGGCCTAATTTTAATTACGAGCTACCACGCGGGTTTTGTTTGAAGAAGGAAATGAGGGAGTGGGTTAGGGATTGGCTAGAGCTTGATTATATATCACCATATGAGAATGTATCACATTTAGATCAAGCTTCCCGGGAGATGGAAAAGAGGACAGTTGGTGTTCTTCACGAAATACTTTCACTTTCTCTAGTTAAGAGAATTCCAGTTGCAATATTGGGGAAGTTTGGCGATGAGTATAGGTTTTCAAATTCGTTTTCGAGCGTTTTTACGAGGCATTCAGGGATTTTTTATATGTCACTAAAAGGTGGGATTGAGACAGCTGTTTTAAGAGAAGCATACAAGGATGATAAGTTAATAGATCGAGATCCACTGCTGGAAATAAAAGATAAGTTTGTTGAGTTATTGGAAGAGGGATGGAGGGAAAGAAAGGAAACTTTAAGGTTGCAACAGAGGGAGATGAAGAAGGCCATGGCAATGGAGGCTGTAAGAAACGCCCAAATGCCAGACGAGAAATATCTGGGTGATGATCCAGCAATAATAAATGCATTTACATGTAAAGAATAACTCATGCTCAATTTCTATGATTTGAGCATACTTCTTGCTGATTTTGAAAATTTGTAGTCTCTGTTTAGCAATAGGATTGAGATTGTTCATTCAATTTTACTGAAATTTCTTTTTTTTTTTTGGGTAGTTAATGATTTTCTAGCAGCATATCTATAAACTGAATACACTGGGACATATTATCCTCTCAAACATTTGGTTTGGTTATGTTCTTTTCTTATATTCTGGCATTAAATATGATGAGACCTACAAGTGCTGCTTTGCTGGGTATTTCTGCTTCGGCATTCTCATTCTCCTTTCTTTCTTCATAGTAAAAAAAAGTGTATTTTGAAATGTATATAGAAGATGGTGAGTTTCAAAAGGGGCTCAAACCCTGGCTATCCATACATCAAAGTCATTCTTATCTTGGCAAACAAAATTTTTGCACTATTTATCGCATGCTATTCCCGGAAGCAGTTTTAAGTCAGTGATGCCTATTCTATATTATATTATTCTTGTATCTTTGATGTTAGCAATTGAAGTACATCAGAATAGGAAGTTTTCCTCGCAGAGAGATAGTGGGTCAATGTGGACATGTTCAAAAGACTGGAGGATGGACTTTGCAGTTGTAGTTTTTGGTGATTCAGATTGGCAACTGATGGGGTAAGTCTCTTGTGTGCTTCTGTAGAATTTTTCCTTGCAAAATAGATATAGAATAGTCGTGTTGTATTTATAGAAAGTCTACAAATTATTGAAAACGTTGTTTCTGAAATGAAGACCATGACGTGTTCACTTTATCTCAATTCCTTATTGATTATAGCTTTGTGGGATAGTGGACTTAATCTTTCTCAAACTACATGCTAGTTTCAGACTACTGTAGAGATTACACGGAGCAGAATGATTGGATCTTACTCTTGATGCTCGGGTTTTGAATATTTTTCTCGAGAAGAATTGTTCTTTTTAGTTCACTTGCCACCAGTTCGTCCTTGTGGATTTGTTCTCTCAAAGAACACTTGATATCCGGTATTTATCATCGATCTATTATTGTTTCAATGATTAAATTGACTCCAACCCAAACTTTAAAGATTGCTGGTATTTTGTTAAAATATAGAAGAACAAATGACTAGTTCAAATCCATGCATGAATTTTGGGTGTCTCAAGAAGTATTGTTCTATTTAGGTCAAGCGTCACAAGTGAGCTTGATTTGCCCTCCAAAGCAACATTAGATAACCCAATTGGTAATATTTGAGTCTATGAATATTGAATTCTGTCTGGTCGCACCGACAAGAAATTATGTATATTTTTACAAGGTACGTGGCAGTAGCGGAAGGATCGGCTGGTATCGGTGTAAAATCTCGGTGTTCAATCGTTGTTTTTTCAGGTAATCTTGTTTGATTTTGATTTTAACAGGTATGAATGACATACTACAACTACAATTTTTAGAGCACCTTTTAGAAGAAGTTAATAAAATGATCATCAATGTTCATTCTTTCTTCTCTATATTGTGGTAATTCTCAGTCCTCTTGAGATAGATACATGTCAAAAGAAATGGCTTTGAAGGAAATAAGAAGGTGGGTAGTAGACGAGCCATAGCCATGTTTTGAAGCTTCTTCTTCGTTTCTACTCGTTACCTAACAAAACCCATCACACACAGCGGATGAGAAGCACATAATTATCAATTCTTTGAAATCCCAACTCATCCCCTTGGCCACACTTCATTTTTCCATCTCCATTCTCACCAGAAACCCAACTAATGAGAAGCCACAATCCTCTTGATTTTATCAACTATATAAATACATTAAAGCTTCGTCCTCAAACAGCTAAAATCCCTCTCCAGGATCAACTTTTCTGGGTTCTTATGAAGAAGATGAAGATTCCCGCCATTTCTGTCTCTGCATTACTCTTCCTTCTCGTTCTCAAAACCGACAGCCAATTATTACGACCAGTCTCCCCTCTTCCTCTCTGTGCATCGCAGTTCGCCTTAGCTAACTACGCCTGTGCAAGGCTGCCACCTTCCCCCCCTGTACCGATTCCCTCCCCGCCTCCGGACGACCATGACGACGATGAGGGAGAGCACAGCGACCATCACGGACATAGACACGAGAGGCATCACCGCCGCCACCACCACAGCCACGAGCTGACAGCGGCGGAGGAGGACTGCTGCCGGTGGGCGAGAGATGTGGACAACCAATGCGTGTGCGAGGTTTTAGCTCGGCTACCGGACTTTCTGTCTAGAGCTGTGCACCAGTACATTGTTGGGGTGGGCGAATCTTGCCAGATTACTTACTCTTGCAGGGGAAGAATCTAGATTAAAAAAAAAACCAAAAAAAACAAGGGGTTGATCATCTTAGGTTTATGTTCGGAATTTCGTAAGTTTCATGGTCGGATTTGTATGGTTGTCATCTAAGATTCGTCTTCTGTGAAACCCAGTCCCAGAGCCTCAAACTTCTAAAAATTCAACTTACTAAGCAAATGAATATGTTTAGTCCACTTTTAAGCTTCCTCTTTCTAATTGTAAAGTTATTAGTGAAAGTGTAGTGGCGTCAATTTAAAAGACTATGCTAAATGCACACCTTAGTGTTACGTGTTTTTAAAAATAATTACAATAAATTATAAATAAAAAATGACTTGTCCTTGTCACATTATTAATAAATTTATTTTTAAATTGGAACCAATTTAAAATTGGTTTTTGTGTATTTTTTTTAGTATTCTAAAGTTATCTAAGATTATAATGTTTATTATTTTGAAGTGAGTAATATATTTATTCTATATTCTTATTTTTTAATTGTTATTTAGTGACATGGTAAATATTGATACAATACATTATAAATAGTTAAAATAAGTCATTAATTATATTAATTTATATTTAACAAGTCAAAAAGTAAAAATAGAATTATTTTTTGAAGCTATTTTTTAAGTGTCCAACATTACCATTATACGTATATATAGGTATAGCTACTATGGTTTTGAGTTATATGATTATATCTAAGATCAAACCTCCTTAAGCATTTTAATGATGTCATTTCCTTATTATTTTTGTCACTTCCCTAACAAATAAGTAAAACATTATTCGGTCTTTTTTTTTTATTATTAAAGTATTTTTGTTTCTAAGATCCATATGGATAAAGCTTTCTCAACATCGTTAATGGAAGATCGAATTTGTGTTCTTATCATTTTCAAGACAAAAATTGATGTTACCTCAACCAACATTTGTTGATCAAACATTATCCAGTCACTTGAAAGGAAGCAAACATGTTTTTAAGCAATAATCATCTTAATAACAATCAATCAACCATGAATAGTGTTGATTAAGACTCATGGAGTATCATCAATATAATAGTTGTTGCAAGTATAAATGAGAGAAAACACATAATAATAAGACTTTGATGTCCAAATTTCATCATTAACTTGAGTACACATTTAATCATAAAAAATTAGAAATTAGAAATCGAGCTAAAATATCGATAATTTTAAATTCTTGACAGAAATATTAGAAATCAGATTAAATTATCTTAAAAAAAATGTGGTACACACAACACCCACACCCATGCTATATTGAGATGATTAAGGATAGATGAAGATTTTGTTGGTAAAAAAAAAATTAGTTTAAACACTAATAATTTAATAAACCTTTACTTTTTAAATATTTAATTAATTGTTAAATTAATTAATGAAATAAAAAATGTGTGTTTATAATTATTCAAAATCGCGCATATTTGGACAAGCTTCTTTGGCTAGAGCTATGGAGTGGAGTTGCACAGGCAGTGGACGAAACCCTACTCTTCGACGTAACACTGTCAGAAGAAACTTTTGCGTTGAAATTATATAGGAATCTTTCTACAATGGAAGCGCTTGGCGCTGCCACAAGCCTCTCCCAAGCTTTATCAGCTTCACTTCCTTGGAGTCCGAACGCTTGACCTGCGTCAATCCTGTGTATGTTCCACCCCTTGATGTTTCGGAGACGATGGATTTTCTCGAGCTGACGCTCTGCTAATTTGCGGGTATTTTCCTTGATTTTCATTTTTGCTTCTTCGAATAATTTTGATTTGCTTTCTTCATTTAAGTATCTTTCGCATCGAAAGTATCGATCGAATTCTGGAACCCCGATCGCTCGTCTAATTCCTCGGGAATAATCCCCATTTGGATCGAAAAATTCTCTCACCTCCTCCAACATTCCGTCTTCGATCATCTTATCCACTCGATTTGATACAAATGAATGAAGAATAGGCATCGGTACATCTATCCATATGAAGCAACATTCGTAATTTGACCTAAATTTAAACTCTTGATCGGCCAACGCTTCGATGTAGGAATTGGAACCTCCGACTATGATCGGGAGGCGATTCCGATCAACGATAGACTGAACGGCCATTGTTGCGCTGTGACAAAATTGTTTCGCCGGAAAATCGACAAAGGGATTTGACGTCCCAAGCAAATGGTGAGGAATTCCGCGTCGTTCTTGGGCGTTGATCTTGTTGGTTGAAACGTCGAGGCCTTTGTGCAGTTGAATTTTGTCGGAGTTAATGATTTCGGAGGGAAAACGAGAAGCTATGTCTATGGCGAGCCGTGACTTGCCCGTGCCAGTGGCTCCCATAATGACAACCACCTTTGTTCTTTTTAAACCGTGATTGAAGAGCTTCATTTTGAGGTCTTTGAATGGAAGATTCAGTAGTGTTCTGCCTCTTTTCTTATGGCGTGCTTCACAAAAGAAGTTGAAATTCAAACACACACACTGTGTGTTTGAGAGAGAGAGAGAGACAGAGCTAGACACTTCATACTAGTTTGATTTATGATTTGTATTGTGGGATTCTCTGCATATTACCTCTCTCTCTCTCTCTCTCTCTCTCTCTCTCTCTCTCTCTCTATATATATATATATATATATATATATATGGCTTTCCTCTCCCCATGGAACTTACTGATAAGAGGCAGTACCAGCTACTATTTAGTTTAAAAAGGGTTTATGAAATGGATAATGGTAATTAATTTCAGTCAACTGTAAAGTAAAGTGGTGGCCCTCCTCCTAAATGATCCCATCTCTTTTAAACTTTCATCTTACTTCATCCTATCAAAATTCATTGTATAAAAATCTATGCTTGCAACTTAAATTTCATCTACCTACGCTAACCAAGTAAATCTTAAAATTCTTAATGAGACAAGATCCAACCCTAATTAAGAATTTAATTCCAAAGAATCTTAATTGGAAAGTTATTTATGAAAATTTTCAATTTTAGTATAATCATCCTCAATTAGGCATGATCTATTATGAAAAATCTATATCTTAAACTTTAATTTTTGATAATTTAAATTAGAAAAAGAAAGCTATTGAGTAAATTAGAAAATCTTTTCTTATTACTTGCTTTACACTTTACATCATTTAAAGATTTATACTAAAAAAAGGGAGAGAGAAAATAGTTATGCCAACGGACAAAGAATAAAATAATTATGTAAAATAATACACTGTGATAGTCAACGGGTGTGAGTTAGTCTCATATCAGTAGGGGTGTATAATTAATTTCATATTGTTTCGAAGAATGAAAAATGTATAGTTTATAAGTAGGGTTTTCCTCTCTATCTAGTACAATACGTTTTGGGCTTACCCCAAGAATAAAATCGTGCAAGATTTGACCCAAAGTGGAAGTGTGACAAGCGAAAACGTCGGGCCCCCAAAGAATGGGAGATTGTAGCAGTCCGCCCTGTGAAGGCAAGAATGACCCAAGTGTGAGTCCGACCCATACCAGTAGGGGTGTACAATGCCACATCACTTGGGAGAGTGAAAAATACGTAGTTTATAAATTTCTCTTCACTATCTTGTATGGGAAGGACTAGAGACATTATATAGAAATATGTGAAAGGCATGAATGCCCATACAACAAGTGCTGAGGAGAATATTCTTGACACGAGCTGAGGGGGTAACATGTCGTGCTTGTCACGAAGAATATTGAACCTTGAAAGAGGAAGGGTTTTCGTTAACCCATCAGCTAACTACAGAGTAAAGGGAGTCAAAGATATTTGAATCTGATTGGAGGAGATCTTTTCACGAACAAAGTGATAATCATGTTTGCCGTGTTTTACTTTTAAGTGGAAAATTTTGTGGAGATTATTGTCTGTAATGTTGGTGATTCTGGATTTTTGGTTTGGGACTGGAAATTTGTATAAAATTTTCTATTTTTTCTGTGATGGAAAGTGGATCAGAGGTCAGGAAAGAATTCCCGACTGAAAACTGCAACTTTTGGCCATTGGTGTTTCGCTAAACACACTGAAGGCACTATGGCCAATAGCAAGTTCGCTGAGTTGTTAAAGACTGCAGCTTATGGCTCAAAATCGTCGGGCGAGAGTTTGATCGGAACTCTTGGCTCTTACCTACTGGCAATTATCGTTAGGATTGGCCGCAACGATCACGATCGAACTCTACGGACAAAGAAATCTAAACAGAGAGCCGGTCTGCGGGCAAGGAATATCTTGGACTGTGTCCAAGTTTCACCTGGACCACAGTCCAGTTCCAATTGGGTTTTGGCCCAAACCTATTTGGGCTGAAAAATTTACCTTACCCAAAATTTTGATCCAACCATTCTTGGGTTGTTTCAAGGGTCATATTTGGACCGTGTAAGCCTCCGACCCTGTTATCTGTGGGTCATCCCCCTTTAGCTTAAAATTTTAAATAATTAATTTTAAATCTCGAATCATAATTTTAATAAATTTTATGATTAGGTTCCCAAACTTAGGAAAACAACTAGCCGGTTTTGTCGGGTTTGAGTTGACCATTTTGGGTTGGGCCTTGCTATTGTTTGGCTCAAATTCGAGGTAGAAGTTATTTTATATTTAACTCACTTTAAATTCTAAAATATATAATATTGATTCAAATTGAGCTTGTTAATTTTACCGTTCAATTCAGTTACATTTATTTTTACATTCAATTACTTTTATTGTTAATTATAATAATGAAACAGTTGCATGTGTTGTCCCTGGGCGCAAAACCCTAAAACTGATCTCGATCTGTCTGGCTGTTTGCGATCGCCTGAGTATCACCATTATTTAAATTTCGTTGTTTAATTTATTATTCACCATTACTTTTTTCACATATTGATCTACTTAAAATAAAAAAAACGAAAAACACGCATAACTTTTATGATATAAATGTTGAATATAAAATTAAATCTCTATTAAGTTAGTTGACTAATCTTATATTGAATTTTCCTTTTCAGGATATAATTAGAATAATTCCCAATTGCTACTACAAGAGTAGAATTTGGAAGTTTTCCTCGTGCATTTTATTTTATTTCCTTTTTAGAGAGATTTAGTTATTTTAGTAATATTCGTACTTAGTTTTATTATTATTATTATTTTTATTATCAGTTATTTTCTTTTATTTTAGACTTTATTAATTCTAGCACATTGGATGTCAGTTTTGGATCTTATTGTTGGGTCTAGATTGTAAAGTTTTTTTTTAAGCCTTCCGCTGCTATTTATGAATTTAAGAAATGGGTCGGATGGTTTGGTACGTTTCAGACCGAGTCGTTTTCCATTCTATCTCGAGCCCCTTTTGGAGCGTAACATGTTGCACAAAATCGACAGAGGGGATGAGTAGAGAAAGAGCAGCTCTTTGGAGAGCTATGAAGTCTCTGGAGAGAAAATGAGTTGGAATAAATTGACAGGAGGGAAGAGATGCTCTGATGAGCTGGGGGTCGTGAGGTGAAAAGAAGGGTTTGCTGGAGAAAATTTAGGAGTGTCAAGGATCGGGTCTTCCTTATGCTTTAGGTAGTTTGTGTATCTCCTATTATTAAATATATTATATATTGCTTTGGAAATATATATGAAGATAGTGATTTCTCTTTGTCTAACGACTGAATTATTGGATGTTTTAGTTATTGGGTAATCTGTAAAGGGAATAACATGTTGTTGAGCTGCTCCTGGGTTTTGTGTCTTTAGTAATTGTGAGTTTGAATTCATCCTCTGATTAAGTGCTGCAGTTGGTTCTATTTGTTGGTTAGTGCATGTGAAATATATAGAATTTAGTTGGTTTAATTCTGATTAATTGTGGCTAGTTGTGAAATGAAGTAGTTTTTGTGAATCACTGGTTGGTTTAAATTCAGTTTACTATTAGATAACTATATTCTGGGAAAAAAGTGATGTTGAATTTATCCTTTTGAATTGGTTTTTGTTGTGTATGTAATTCTCTTTTGCTGGGTAATTATGGCAAAAATATATCAAGACTTTATTGATGATAAATTTTGGATGATATATCAGATGAACAACCAGTTTTTGGAATTATTGTCTTGACATTTCTTGGAATTGGTTAGGTTTGGGATTTGCCTATGCTATACTGCTTGATAAAATCATGATTGGAATATACTCGGTTAGTTGTTAAGTTGTAAGTGATAGAAATCGTTAAGAGGTAATTAAATTATTAAATAATAAATAAAATAACGGTTTTAAAGTCAAGATTTATAATTGATAAAAATATTAATAAATGAATGATGATTATTTTGAAGGTATTAACGAGAAAACGATAAAGAGCTAAATGTGCTAAGGACCGTAGGTAAGTTGATACCTACTGTGCTTTGGTCTTCGGACCTTACATTGCAAGAGTTAGGATTGCATGTTATGTGTTCTTTTAATGACATGTTTATTAGTTTTAATTTAAAGATAATGATGAGGAGATTAAGCATGTTTTACGGTCTCATAGAGGAGATTGATATTGTATGCATTCATGACCATCATGGTTTTTAAAACGATACAAAAATGGGTTTTATGCATGGTTTTGAAAAGAGAAAGGAAACGAATAAATGATAACGGTAAAGTTAAAGTAAAGAAAGAGTGAGCCCGAAGTTCTTTATGGGGCACTCGATAAAGTAAAGAAAGAGTGAGCCCGAGGTTCTTTCCGGGGCACTCGATAAAGTAAAGAAAGAGTAAGTTTGAGGTTCTTTCTGAGCACTCGATAAAATAAAGAAAGAGTGAGCCCGATGTTCTTTCCGGGGCACTTGATGAAGTAAAGAATGAGACCGAGGTTCTTTCCGGGGCATTCTGAGACTAATGTCCAGGGTAAGCCCGAGGTTCTTTCCGGAGTATTCCGGGACCAAGAGTATAAAATCCAAGGTAAGCCCGAGGTTCTTTCCGGGGTATTCTGGATCGTAATTGTAAAAGAAATGTGAAATGGAAAACGGGAAAAGAAAAGAAAAAGAAATGAAATGGGAAACGGAAAAAGAAAAGAAAAAGAAAAGAAATAAAAAGGAAAACGAAAGAGGATTTTAAAATGCATAGCATGATTGTTTTATTTTATATCACTTATTAAGCATTAGACTCATTAGTTAAGTCTTGCAATGTAAGTATGTACGAGAAACAAGAAAACAAGTTAAAAAAAGTTGATGAAGGATTTGCACGGGTGGATCTTATGGCTAGCTGGGCTAGAAGAAGTAAATGGAAATAAATTGTAAAGGTTTTGAAAATTAATGTTTTAATTCCGCTGCGTTTCATAAAAGAGTTTATTTTTATATTTTAAAAAATAATAATTATTCCGCTGCAACTGTTTTAAATGACTATTATTGGAAAATGATTTTAAGTAATGGATTTAACACTCGGTTTTAAAAGAAAAGTCTTCCACTGTATTTACGAAAGAAAAGTTTTAAATTTTACGTGATTTTAAAAAGAAAATAAAAACTGGGATGTTACATTTTAGCCATTCGTCGACTCTGTCCATTTTGCGGTCGATCAACTTGTCCGCTTGCTTGACCGCTTCCTTAGCCGCTAACTTAACGAGAAATCTGTCTTATTTTGCGGTCGACCATTTCTTCACTGCTTGACCGCTTCTTCAATCGCTAAACTGCTGAGCCTACTGCCTTTTAAAATCAGTCGACCATTTCCACTTTGGTCGATCACTTCTCCTGTACTTCACAAATTTGGTCGACCACCAAAGTGCTTTCGTTGACTTTTTCTCAATGTTTTGCATTTCTTGAATTCTCTAAATCCTAATGATCATACTATGAATTACATGGACTTAGGTAAACACACTAGATAACATTAATATCTGTATTAAGAGTTTTTCCAATAAAGAATATAGCGTATTTATCAATTCAACCAAATATACAATAAACAACTTAATTAACCAAATAAATCAGTCATCATCAAAACAAACAACCTAGTATCAATTATGTAACATCCCGTTAATTTAAAACGTTTTTATTCATTTTAAAATACGTCATAAAAATTTTTCGCTCGATTTATTTAACATTTAAAATCCATTCTTAAAGAAAATATGATCAGAGTAGCATAACAGAAATGATACCGAAAATTTAAAACGTAGTTCCCAAATATTTTTAGCAAAATACCAAAGTTCCTAGTATAACGCCCATAATATTCAAAACACTGATAACGATAAATTACCAAAATACCCCTATCAAAATACCAACAACTCATCAAAACACGTGAGTCACACCCAACAGGTCAAATCGGTTGATAGCACAAGGGGTCATCCTGGAACGTCTCTTCCTCAAACGGTACATCATCTTCATTATAAATATCATCTACATTACGGGGAAAACAATGAGCCTTACGCCCAGCAAGAATCAAAATTATGCAATGCAAATGATGCATGACCACACAATGCATTATAGAAGAGAACCATTTCTCTTCTGGAGATTAAGGTGGAATACTCCCTAGAGTCATGTGGCCTAACCAGTCACTCCGACGATGAGATATATCTGTCAGAGGTGTTACCACAAGCAGGTATCCTCACTTTTGTTGAAGACGTTGGGGGTTTCAGAACGAGGTAATTGTGAACCCTAGAATCCACGTAGCTAACTTCTAAACCTACCACTCCCTATGTGGGAGGAATCTACCGTATGGAAAGTCACAATTCACCCGAACCCCCACACGAATATTTACGTATATTAGGTATGATACACAACATGTAACAATTTATAAGCCATAGGATGATGCATGAATACCACAAAATAAATCACAGAATAATAATAGAAACACAACCAATTTAATTACATTTGCAGTTGGAAATTCAACTTAAAGGCATCATATTGACATATCAAAATATTCAGGCTTAGAAGGGAGATCCAAATTATGCAATGCAAATTTTCACGTTGTTTATTTATCATTATGAGCAAGGAATGCATGTTCAGACTAATTCAAGGATAGGGTTCAACTTCTTCTCTAATTCAGCTATCCTATGCAAACTCTTTCCAGATTCATTTTGTACAAGTGATTTGCTAAATAGGCCCAAAGTCAAGGTTAAATCTCATCATAACACTTTCTAAGCATGAATCAATCGTACTAATAGCAATATCTATATTAAACAGGACTATTCCTCTTAATATTCAACAAAACCGGTATTCATATAACCCAATGTTAACACTAACAGCTGTTCGCATAAAGCAATTGACGTTAGTATAGTGCAAGTCTCCAACAGTTCACAATAAGTTAAACTACTCTTGCTCTTTACCAAATCAATAGTTTATAGTCCAAACGTCCAACATATTCAACAACAGGTTATGCTACTCCTGCTTTTTAACAAATCAACTACTAATGCTCTCTACCCAATCAACAGTTTATAGTCCAAATGTCCAACATATTCAACAACAAGTTATGCTACTCATGCTTTTTAACAAATCAACTACTACTCATGCTCTCTACCCAATCAATAGTTTATAGTCTAAGCGTCCAACATATTCAACAACAGGTTATGCTACTCATGCTTTTTAACAAATCAACAGTTTATCATACAAGACCCGTAATGTAGGGCCTCCTTTGGCCAACTACAAAGTCCAATTCTTACCTTAATATTCCAGCAGTTAACACAACAATGCAACAACAAATCCCTTATCCTTCTATACTTCCAAACCTTCTTGAGAATAATAATAAGATTGGTCAGTCCAATCCTCACTTATTCAAAACAAGAGGTTCATAACTCTAATCAATAACTCCAAAAATGCATTCTTGCCTCTTCTTCACTTCATGATTGAACAACAGGGATTCCAACAGAGTAACACTTCAATACTTCAATGTCCTTTACACTTACAAGGCACACACTCACTTTCTCACACTCACACAATTTACTTCACAACATAGCAGCTTTACACTCTCGTACACCTCACAGCTACCAGACCAAAGTAATTTTCGTAGGAAGCTTACCTATAGACAAGAAGAGGAGGGAGCAGCAACAGGGGATAAGCTTCTGGACAGTCTGCCAACTGCCCAACTCAAGGAGGATGTGGTCCAATGACTCAAAACCACGTGGAAAGCTTCCACAGCTATAGGAGAGGCCTGGTCGATGTAGAAGGAGGCTGGAGGAGAGAGGAGTTTATTGATTTCTGCAAGAAATGGGAAGAGAGAGACGATTTTAAAATGGGCTTCTCAGAAATTCCCAAACATTCAGACTAGTCGATTCGTCCGCAGTCCTTGTCCGCAGGTGTTTTTCGAACGAGAAATCTCGTCCATATGTAGCGTCCGCAGTCGTCCAAATTGTCCAAAAAATGTCCAGAGTCAAATTGGACGATGGTCCTCTTCGTCCGCGTTCGTCCGCTTCCGTCCGAATTGTCCCATAATTGTATAGATTCAATGCGGACGCGAACCCTCTCGTCTGCTTAGGCGTCCGAATTAGTTTGGGAAGCAATATGTCGTCCCCAGGCGTCCCAGGTTCAACAGTGCAACTTCACAGTGTTGCGGACGCGGGCAAGCCGTCCGGAGTGTCTTCCCCAGGCGTCCGCAAACCACTATTATGCACTTTTCCTAAGTTTTACATACTTAGATCATTTTCCAACATTAACCATCTATTGTCCATGCATGACTTACACTCACCATTGCATAATTCAACGAAATATTCATATATTAAAATTTATCCAGAGTTATTACATCATCAAAAGGAAAATACATTTTCGGGGTATTACAAATTAGGCCAACAAGTACTTCATCAATCGCCACTTTTATTCTTTCCTATCATCTGGTTCCTCAATAAATTTATCATCACATACACCACAAAGTTCAAACTATGAGATTAACTCTTACTAACAGATGCATAGACAAAAAAAATTTCGTGAAAACATGTCTTTTTGTTTTTTCTTTTCTTTTTCTTTCATTCTTTCGTTTATTACCATGAGACATCTATCTAGGGAAAAAGTAGGTATGATTATGGGTCACACACCACTTACGTCTCGCAATCTTTACCAAGACAGTCCCACCTCTGGGACCTCCATTAGTATACATCGTTACATAACAACCTCGTGACTTTTGTCCAGGTTCTTGTGCATGACAACCTCACAACCTTTGTCGAGGTCCTTAAATTCCTCACTAACGAGCTTTTGGCCCATAAGTTCAACATTTGTGATAGTCTGTTCTCAAGCCTCGTTCGCACGAAGCTTGTTTACATTTATTTTCTTTTATATATTTCTCAATGAAAACCATTATCGTTCTTTTTCTGAAAAACATGATGCATGTAACATATATAATAAATTGCATGCAAAACATAACACGTAGAAATAGTCTATGCATAAAAATAGTTAATACATCTCTAAAGTCATTATCTTTTAAACCTAACCTCTCTTGTTTCTAATAAAGAAACCATAATAACAATCAATAAAACACATCTTCGAAACATAGCCCATAAGCACCACAACATATCATCAAAATATATTACCTTATCCTAGCACTTTGTGATGCAACCAAAAACCAAACACAAGCAAACATCTCTTACCTGGAATCTGTAATGAAGTCTGATTATCCAACTCTTCTCTAACATGCTAGATTTTCATTAAAGTAAACAAAGGTTGGTTAACAAAAGGATAATAAACCTCTAACACTATACATTGTTCACAGTCCAAGAAACAGTTTCGAAATCCATACAATAGAAAACCTACCTTTAGAAACTTGAAGAAGGATTCACCCAAGAGCTTAGAGAGAAAGATCCAAACATCCCACGGCTCTAAGGTGATTAGGGTTTCAACTCAACCCTTCAATTTATAGACCGTCTATCTGAGAATCCCATGGAAGAAAATTCCGTGGAAGTCATATCTTAAGTTTATCTTTTCCTAAACTATCCGAGGATCAAGTTGTAGCTCGTGGATATTATGGAAAACAAACTCGTTTAAATCTATTTGCAGTAGCCGTAGACGTGTACGCTACCGTTGCGGTCGCCCGCTTCATCTATTTCGTCCAATAGTAATTGCCACGTTAGCCTTTATTCTTATATTCACGGTCGTCAACGTTACCGTGGTCACAAATCGTCTCACGAAAGCCAACGCTTCCTCGAATACTTCATTCTGCGTACTTTTCCGTGCTTCAACAATGACATTTCATTCTTTCTTTTTATCTTCTACGGACATCTCCCTTTCTGCAGAAGTGTACACTTCCGCACCTCCACTGTTCCCCGAGGATTCTCTACACGAAACGACAACATTAATCCTCCACATATTCACCGTGGATAAATTTCCTTTCTTGGACACTTGTTTTTTCACGGATACCTCATTCAAACGATTGTGTTTTCCTTCATCGCATATCCACCTTCTTTGTCTCAGACATGTTCGCTTTCGCAGATACGTTTCTTTAACATAAAACGAAGATGTTTTCTTTTATTTTACTTAACTCTTTCTGCCCGATATCCTTCTTTTCCGTGAGGAATCTTTCCTTTTAGTGAAAGCATCTTTCCTTAAATCCGACTGTTCACGTTTCATCCTTTAATTTGATCCAACGATCCTCCTTCCTCCCTCACCCTCGTAGCATCATTCCTTACCATGGAAGCATCTTTCCTTTTCGCAGATCCTTTAGCTAAATGACAACGTTTATTTACTTAATACTCTTTGCATGACATCTTTTCTTTCCACAAGGAGTCTTCCCTTTTCGTAGAAGCATATTTTTATTTAGCCTTCTCCTACATTTTTCTCCATCTTTGATCACAGTCGTTCCTTGTCCTTCTCCAACGATTGTTGTTTCATCTATTCTTCCATTAAATGTTCCTTCATCAAAACAACATTGTCCCATTCATGGTTACCCACATATCCATGGGTTCCAACCCTTTTGCGGATGCCTACACTCCCGCGGATCCTAACACTTTTATATTGCCAGCTAATAACTATCTGCCACATATACAATCCTTCACAGAAAATTTACTTCCGCAGACACATTCCTTTTCGCAGACACCTCCATGGATACTAATTTATCTGCATGCCTACCCAATATCTGACCATCCATTTTCCCATCCAACGACCAATCTTTTGTTCGCCTAAAAATAAGATGCATTGCCTGTGACTTTAGATCATCTATCCCTTATTGTGGCAAACTTCCACTGCCTTTATCTAACAGTCTTCCATTCTCGCGATCCCATCATCTAACTGTTCACCTTGTCTTCATTTCCTTATGTGACCAAATCACCTCCGCAGACGCAAATACTCCCGCGACACGTTTTTACCTTATTCTTTCTTATTTCATGTCCATACCCAGTTTCCTAACTTCTTAATTAATTCATTAAATCTTATATTTTATTAAACATGATCATTCACACTAGCTTTTTTCGTATTCCGTATCCTGCTTAAAATTCTCATAATATATATAATTCATTCAAATATTGTAACTTGCCTAATAAATTGTATACTTTATTTTGTCATTAATCTTCACTACACACTAACTGTCTTTCCTATTGTGACATTAATACTCCAATAATATTCTAAAATGCTACATCATCTATGAAAATATTCCTAAAAGTTTTTCAGGTGTTACACTGAGTGTCCATTGATGAGCATATTTGTGGCAGCTAGGCAAAATGAAAGGAAACGACATCACACTAGGAACTAGGGGTGGGCAAGAACCGAATCGAACCGAGAACCGACCCAGAACCGAGGATCAATTCCTGTTCGTTTCTGGTTCTTGGTTCCTAAAATTATATTTGGTTCTGTTCCGGTTCTTAGTTCTCGGTTCGGTTCTAGTCTCGGTTCTTGGCATATAGAACCGACCGGAACCGATAATTTTACCCTCATCTTTGTAATTGAACCCTCATCAACAACTATCTTCTGGCCGTTCTCAAAGTCAGATCTTGCCCTTCTCCAGTTCGTGGTTGCACTTCCTCACGTTCATCGCACTTCCTCTCTCCTTCTCGGTTCTTGCCGAAGGTTTGTCGTACTTCCTCCCATTCGTCGCACTTCCTCTCGCCTTCTCGATTCTTGCCGAAGGGCCGTCATACTTCCTCCCGTTCGTCCGTTTGTTGCACTTCCTCTCGCCTTTTCGGTTCTTGCCTGTCTCAGGTTCGTCGCACTTCCTCTCGTCTTCTCGTTTCTGGCTTGTCGGTTCTTGCCCTTCTCAGTTCTGTTCTTTCTGGGATATCTCAGTAAATTATCGAGCAAAATACCTTAGAAATGAGTGGGGATTTTTTGGGCAGTATTCCTCCATATTTGTTCTTCAATTTCAAATGCTTTTGTTCTCCATATTTGTTCTTCAATTTCAAATGCTTCAATTTCAGGTTTGATTCTGTGATGTGTGTGTTATTGTGGGAAAATAAATTATTGAGAATGCTGGAGATTTTTTGGGCATTATTCCTCTATAGTTGTTCTTCAATTTCAAATGCTTTTGTTCTCCATATTTGTTCTTCAATTTCAAATGCTTCAATTTCGGGTTTGAGTTTGTGATGTGGGTGTTATTGTGGGAAAAGAAATTATTGAGAATGATGCAAAAGGATTAAAGCTATGTCTTCAGGATTAAAGCTATGTCTTCAAGAGAATGCTACAAAAGGATTATTTTAATTATTGAAAATTATTTAGACTATATTTTCAGGTTTGTTTATCTTCAGATTTGTTTATCTTCAAAATGTTGGAGAATGCTGTTGTTAGGAACCGAAAAGTAAGCTAAGTTCTCGGTTTCAAAATTGTTTTTACATATTCTTACTAGGAACCGGAACCAAACCAGAACCGAGTCTCGGTTCCGCTTCTGGGTCCGGTTCCTTGCGGTTCTGGTTCCAGTTCCTTACTCTTGGAACCGAGAACCGAATGGCCAGTTCCAAGAGGTCTTGAACCAGAACCGATAACCAATTTGCCCACCCCTACTAGGAATGGACGTCCATTGTTGGAGAAGGACGTCTGTTGTGAAGGTGAACGACATCGTTCTGTGAAGAAGGTGAGGAGAATTTGCGATATGACATGTAGTCGTGAAAATATTGATGTCATCGGAAAGGAGTAGATAAAGTATGGATCATTGGATGAAAGAATGATGAAAGAACGAATGAAAGAGTGACCATTGGATGAGAAGAGTGGAATGAGAAGTTGATGACTTGTATCCGTAGTATGAATGGAAAAATAATTAGAATGCTATTGTTTAGGAAAGATTGCTGAAGTAAACGTTGCTCGGGGAGGATAGAGTGCTCAGAGATTTAGACACATGACCGTAAATTTGTTAGGAATCATGCGATTGAAGCAGTAGGTATCTGCAATGAACAATACTTATGCAGATATCTGAAGTGAACAGTGGAAATGCGGGAGGGTCTGATGCAGTGACACGTGTATCCACAGAAAGGAATGTATCTGCAGAATGAAAATAAAGAATAAAGCATCATCATTTCAATTGGGTATCCGCAGCATAAGAGAATCTGTGGATGGGAACACGTTCGTAGTGAATAGTGAAAGTACGAGAGCGTAAGTATCCGTGGAACGACGTGGCAACAAAGGATTGGCAGAAGGAACAAATATTCGCAGTGAAGATGCTTTGCAAATACGAATATATCTGCAGCAAACATTTAGGCGTTTGCGAATGTGTGAAAATCCATAGCAAAGGTTTGTTAAGTAATCTGCCTTCAAGATTAATTAGTGATTAAACACACAATTACGAGCCATCGATCACAATGGATTAAGATGATAAAAACATCTACGATTTTTAGCCTAGGTAGATTATGATGTTCGATTGTGATTGGTGAAGAGAATGACTTTTGGGGGTTAAGTCACCGCCTTAAAAGTCTATAAATTGAGAGGTTTGACTCTTCAAAATGGAAGCAAGTAAGCCATAGATTTAAGCTCCTCTCTACTCTCTAGAGGTTAGCAAGGTTCTATTTTAGGTTTAAGATTTATGAATTTGAGTAGTGAAGTAATGATAAAATTATAAGGTGGTTTTTATGGAAATAACGAAATTGAATTTTTATGCTCTGAGTTTACGATTTAAAGATTCTGTTATAATGGTGAAAAGTAATGAAATGATTTTTCAATTAAAATGAAAATTATCATGATTGGTTTAAAAATGGGAGAATCTGGCTAGCTTCAGTTTTGATAGCATTGATGGACTTTAATGAAGACCAACTTACAAACTGTTTCGATATGTTTTTGTGGACACTTTGATGGAACTATGAGCATTGGAATCAAGTCATTTGGACCTATATGATAAATTTATGAATTTTGGAAGTTGATGAAAAACTAATTATTGGACAAGAACAAGGTTCTATTTTAGACATTTTATTCATGACAAAGATGATTGGATTTATAAACTCATTATATGTGATAATAAATATCATCTAAGGAAATTATGAGTTCAAGAATCACTCAAATTGGAAAAATATACAAAAAGTTATGAATATGTATGTAGTTGGATACTAACATGTGATTGTAACGTGTTTATGCCTTCCAAGTTAAGGAAATAATTGTGCTAAGATTCTAAGGTAAGTAATAGTTGCATGTGTTTGACGGCCTACATCATAAGATGCTAAGATGATATTAATAGTTGTGATAACGTTGTGTTTATCTTGATAGTGATGTTCTTATGATTATATGTTGATCGATGATGTGATTGATATTATTGTGTGGCGTTGATAGTACTAATGATTATGATAATATATTGTTTGAGGATGCTCGAGGATGTGCTATGATTATGCACTCATGTTCATGCATTATGTTTTCAAGAAAAGAATGAAAATATTTTACATGCATAAGTTATATAAGAAAAAAGAAAAGAAAATATGTAATGAGTTGTTGTGTGGCTGAGTTTCAAATTTGGTTGTCCCACATGAGATGGACCAAAATGTGTCTATTCTTCCTTAGACTGTGCCCCCATGATCAAACTAGCAAGTGAAAACTAAAAAGAACTTTTGTGCATATGTTTTATAAGAGAAATTGAGAAAAAAAGAAAGAAGAGAAAACACGTAATTAGTCATTGTGTGGCTGGATTTCAAATTTGGCTATCCCATATGAGGTGGACCAAACAGTATCTATTCTTCTCTAGATTGTGCGATTAGACTGGCAAGAGAAAAAAAAAAAAAAAAACTAAAAAGTAGAAACGTGCATGATTTTACAAAGATTGCATTACATTTCATAGGCATATTTATTTCTCATTACTTACTGAGCGTTAGACTCATAGATGAATTTTGGGATGTAGTTAAAGAAAGTAGATGAAGAGAATGATGATGCACCAGACAGTTGATGGCATATACTCGTGACGAGAGCTTAGAGTTGTTACAGCAAATTCGACTTGTGGGGTGACTCATATTTATAAAGAAATTGGAAGGAATTTTGTAATGAATTATGAAAGTTCTCTTAAAGTTATTTTATGGAAATTATTATGAGTTTAAATATAAAAGTCTTCCATTACGCCAAAGATTTTGAAAAAAAAAAATGAACGTATGTTTTAACAAAGAAAATGGACGAACTTTCAGGGCGTTACAGGCAGTGCTTAATTGGGATAGCCCATCATGATCTTTGTGATGGAGATATTTAATAAATAAATACATATGAGATTAGATTGTGCATAATGAGTAATTGCACATGAGAATTGGGAAAGATAGATCATAGTTATCTAAATTATAGGCCTAAGCATTTATACATATGCACTGAATACTTCTTAAAAGTGTATCACATAGTTGAGATATTAATGAGAAATATCTAAAGATTTAGGTAAAATATAAATATTGGGATGTGTGATCATGAGAGTTGATCAAAAGTTAAATGTTGGAAGTTAAGAATGTGAGGATTAATCATGCTGGGCTTAGTACATGGTTAGTTGTGATATTGGTATGGTTTATTGAATCCTTAGATTAGGATTCTTACTAAGCTTAAAAAGTTCACTATTTTATTTATCATCTTTTTCATGAACGTATGGTAGCAGCTTAATGACAAAAAGGTAAATATTTGTTGGATATTAAAGTTTGTACAACATAGGTCCAGAGTGTGATTTGAGTTTTTATTATGTTGTATTTACTTTTAATTCGACCTATATTTGTGAAATAAATTTAGATATAGTTTTGTAAACAGATAATAATGTACAACTTTCCTATTTGGGTTGAATTTTATATTCATGTGACCCAAATGCGCGTGCGCATGTGTCTTATTGTGAGCTTCTGCTGTGAATTATGAGTTTGTGATTGTTTTTCTGTCGGAGAATCTAATAAGTGATGTGATTCCTGAAGAAATCGAGGGTCGAGTCATGACATAAGGTCTCCTTTTTTTTATGGACTTCTTGATAGAATATTTTCTTATCCCTTTTCAATCTCATTTTATCTTTTGTTTAATGTTTTAAATAAGATAAAATATCTCACTTCCATCTCTTTAAATTTCCTTGTTATCATGCTCAATATGGCTTTTGACTTTTGATTCATCCATTTGAATTATTTAAAAGCTGATTTGCACCAAATAAAAACATACTAAAATTTGTATCAAAATTCACAAAAATTATATTTTTATGCAGTGATTGTGATGCTGTAGCACTTATCGTAGGACAAGTATAATTTATCAAAATAATAATTAAAAACCAAGCTATATTTATGTGAAATAAAATTATATAATGACAAGTTATCACCTTGTACTTTTGGAATTCAGTTAAGTTATTACATGAGTTTTAAACCATAAAACATAATATACAAATATTTTATTTTGCACTCGTTGTTGTCAAGTTGTTTTATTAGCACATTTGATTTGAACATGTATACTTAGACATTAATATAGGAATGTAGAAATAACTAATAATGCATGAAAATATTAGAATTGATAGATTTAATTCAATTGGTTTAGATGATAGGTTGATTAAATTGTTTAGGAGAGAAGAATGAATGAGAATAAGAAACTTTTGGTTGTCCCCACTAAAGAATTTAATACAACATTGTGAGGTTGAATTCTCTTCTTATCCAATGAATTCTGACTTAAAATGGTAAGATTGGAATATCTTAATTAGGGAAGTTGACAAAATTCAAAAACATACATATAATCGTGAGTTGTCAGGTTGACTTAGCGTGTTAGGAATTTCAGTACCTAATTTTTAATCATAAAACTCAAGCAATATGTGATGATATTGGATTTGCAAGCATGAAATTGAGTGCGTTGAAGATGTAATAATTTGACCAAGTAGATTTCCAGGGACGGGGACTTACCACTGCGGTTGCTCTACCCAGAGTCTGGATTAAATTCTTACACTCCAGTTTTCTGCCATAAACTTGGTGTTAAATTAGTTTCGAGATAATACGAAGTTATTACAGAAGTATGTTCTTGTGGAGGAGCAGGAGCAGGAGCAGAGACCTCTTTTACGAGAAAAGGCTGTCAGTTTTATTCAAGTCTCTAAATTCTCCAAGACGACAGTGAAGCTTCCCCTTTATTTATTTCAATAAAAACAGAAAACGAAGACGGGTAATTTCAATAGGGCCATCAATCGTTTCTACTTTTGCTTGGGAGTGAAGTTGAAGTCGGCACAGGTGGTCCGACGCAGAAGAACGGAGGAGCTGAACCCCAGTATTTGACGGTCCAGATCGAATTGCAGGAGATTGTCCTCCATCTGATGCCCTCCGATCACTACCGGCGTTCTCGGATTCGCCCCACCGTCCACCACCGCCAAACACCACATGTCGGCCACCCCCTTCCTCGTTATCCTCGCCATTGAATTCCACCCAAAGATCCTCCAAAACACATCGCCGTTCCCCATCACCAGATCGACGGTCGGGACTGCCGGCCCCACCCGCGTGGTGGAGACGGCCTCGGCCAGATAACACACGCTGAATGGCCTCACCGGATTCGTTACCGTGAGGTTCAACGCAGCGGATTCTTTCAAGAACAAGTTCGTGAACGCTTTGTATATTTCCGTCTGCAACACGGCGTACGGAGTGTCCGTGCTGATTTTGGTCCCACCTGTCCCCTGATTCTGATCGATGGTCAGGAGCGAGGAGTTCAACGGTACAGACTTTCCGTTCACTTTAATGGACGTCAGACCGACGTAGTATTCATAGGAAGGCAGCCAGTATGTAAACTTAGAGCTTCCCTTCGGGTTAAATATGAGAGGGGTGTAAATAAGTGATTTCGAAAGGTCAATATTGGAAGAAAAAATGTAGGGTCCACTAGTTCCTATGAAAACAACTCCCGGCGCCGATGTGGAACCAGGTAAGCAGAGCGCGAAGGAGCGAGGGGAAGAGGAAGCGTTGCTCACCTGCACCGGTAAAGACTGGTTAGACCGGCCGAGTCCGGCTAGACCATTCACCTTCTTGGCGAGGCCTCTGAGGAGAGCCGTTTGACAGCAGGAGAATGCGAAATCGCGGATGCGGCCGAGTTGACCCGGCGTAGATCCGTTGGTGGTCGGAAGAGCAAGAACGTCGGTTAGGGCGTTGTAGGTGGTAATAAACTTTTGAGTGACCGGATTTTCAGGGTAGAGAAGCGTAGTGTCGTTTGCGCAAATAGGGCTAGGAGGTTCATAACAGTAGCCGCAAGCTAGAGAATCGAAGGACTGGGAAAGAGGGGTACCACAGAGGACGGGCTTGTAGGTGGAGGAATTGTAGGATTTGTAGCAGTCGATCCAGGAGAAGCCGCCGCCGAGGTCGAGGTGCAATAGGGCGGGTCTGAGAGGGGTTTGGAGGTAAACAGAAATGGAGTAGAGGAGGGTAGAGTGGTCCTTATGAATGGGGGCGAGGAAACCTTTCTGCAGAGAAAGAGACGGAGAAGAAAGAAGAAAGGAGAGGAAAAGGAGGAGAAGAGGGAAAGTCATGGCGCAGGGACGAGTGAGTAAATCTGAAATTGTAGATTGGAGGGGGCAGCTGCATTATACTTGAGGAGTGCCTCCTCCTGCTTCACTGGCAGCGCGTGAGAGTTAATGCCTGAACCAGTTCCCACTTTCAGAACTGTGAGCCATAATATTTGACCAGTTCCCACTTTCATAACTGCGAGCCAGAATCTTTGACCTTGCACACAATCGAAAAACCTTGGAAGCCATTATTTTTCCTTTTGCTTTTTCATCAGAAGTGAAAAGTAAAAGTGTTTATTGGCCTCGGACCAGGACCACGAGCCCATCATCTCACAGGATCAGCCATAACGAGGTTGCCACCGAAGAGCTGTTAGTGCCGGAAAGAGCCAGACCGTCAGGTGAGAGCGGTGTAGGTGGTAATAAGCTTCCAGAGTGACCGGCTTTAAAGGGTAGAGAAATAGGAGTTGGAGATCGGTAACAGAAGCTGCCGCAAATGGAAAAGTTGAAGTAAAATGAAAATCACTCTGGAAAACGAAGAAAAGGACTTGTCGTTAAGAAGGGAACACCCCGCAGGCGCCACAAAATAAGGAAGAAAGTCTTCATTTGCAACGCAATAATAAGCCCCTTCCATTCATATTTCAAACTTCCCAGCTGTTACAAAAATTAAGTCCCAAGAAGTTGTAAGAATAAGTGATGCGAGTCATCTGGCGGGCTTTACGGCCACACCACCAGGCAACGTCTGCAAGTATTGAAGCTCATTTTCTTTGCCGGACGCCTACTCTTTCTCTTCATTTTTCTCTCTCTGCGGGAATCAGTTTTGGTGAGTTTTTGTTTTCCTCCACCTTCACCTCGCTTTCTCTACTCCTACCGAACTGCCATTGAAGGATTTGCAGGTCAGCGTTGTGGCCATCATGCCCGACAAAGACTCACACCACTCTTTCTTACGACTTCTTGGGACTTAATTTTGCCTTCAATTCACATCTGGGTTTTTTGTTTTTTATGTTTGCCATTGCATCTTTTTTTTTTTTTAGCTGAACCAGAGGGAGAGACTTAGCCACGTTTAAATTGCTCTCCCCGCAAAGTTAAGTTCTATTTTAATAAAAATAGGAAAAATGACAAATTAACCATCGTGGTAAATTAATTACTG
Organism: Begonia loranthoides; assembly: GCA_022433065.1. Lineage (NCBI taxonomy): Eukaryota > Viridiplantae > Streptophyta > Magnoliopsida > Cucurbitales > Begoniaceae > Begonia > Begonia loranthoides. The sequence goes on along the minus strand of CM039473.1, from coordinate 25,775,487 downwards.
ACATATGAAAAATGACAAATCAAACATCGCTGTCATGTTTGCCGTTAACAAGCTGACAAGGTGTCGCGTCGATTCGTAGACAACACGCTGCGACACTGTGGTTTTTCAAGAAAAGAAGGTCAAATTTAGCGTGGACGCCACGGTCTCTTAGGACGCCGCCGCGACGCCTTGAGACACCGCCGACTTTTTTGTGTGATATTATTAAAGGCGCTAACTTTTTCGTGTGATATTGACTATTTATTCATTAAGTGATTTATCTATAATAAATATGCTAGCAATCACAAACAATAATAAAGAGTTAAGGGAAAGATATGAGCAAACACTTATTTGTTCACGTGATTCGGCAACCGCGCCTACATCTGCACTTCCAGTTTCTCACTTGAAGATCCTTAATCACCTAACCTCTCCTATTAGTGATGATTGACTTCACGGGCGTCAACCAAGCCTTTACAAATGACTATTCACAAGACATCACCATTTTCTTGACTGTTCACGGGGTGTCACCCTTAATGTAGCAGTTTACATTTACGAAAATGTAAATATTACAATTTAGTGCCTAACTCTCAAGAATATAATTTCAAATTGAGGATAAAAAGAGTTAGGCTTATGCACTCATTTAATAGAAGAGAATTGTGTAGAAATTTGACAGTGTTTCGGTATGATTCTCTCTTGGCCATTCTTCACTTTGAAGTGCCTTATATATATAGACTCTGCTTGATCGGTCGACCACCCTCTAGTTTGGTCGACCACCTCCCAACTATTAGAATGTTACCATTGTGAAATCTAGTCTGTTCGGTCAACCACTTTGTCCCTGGTAGACCGTTTTAGCGTAATGCATAGTTTGGGCTCGAATCTGTTAAGTTTTCTAATCGACCACTTCTCCTCTAGTCGACCAATATTCTACAAATTAGAATTATGAAGCTCTCTACCTTGATTATGGTCGATCACCCTCAACCCTGGTCGATCGCTTCCACTGTTATGGCTCTTTTTCAACTTGTCTGGTCGACCACCCCTTGGTCCAAAGTCGACCTCTACTCCGTGTTATGTCCTTATTGAATCCTTTAAGTCTCAATGATCAATATATAAGCTACATGGACTTAGGTAAACATGTTAATAAGCAATAATACATGTATTAAAGGTATTTCCAATAAAGAATAAACATGTTTACTTGATTCAAACAAATACATAATAAACAATTTAATTATTCAAGTAAAACTGTCATCATCAAAACAAATAACCTAATGTCTATTAGGCTAACATTGTTGTCTTTTATTAGAATGATGATGTTTTCACGATAACGACCCTCATCATTCCAAAGTAAAAGGGAATAGCTGACTCGGTGAGAATAACTTCTTCAGAATGTGTAATTAATGTTTAAGACACTGTTATGGAAAATAAATCTCTTGAATGCGTTCTTAATATGCAGTGCGACATTTTGAATGAGGAGAAGGTACTTGAAATACAATTAAGGGACTCGCTTATAAGTCTTGGTTGAATCCATGTATTGAACGAAGCTTTGAGTCTAGAGATGTTAAGATTGAATACAAATTTATACAATATGCACAATATCAATAATATCACACAAAAAATTTAAATACTCACTCTGATACCACTTCTCGGACCGTAAGCACGCATATGGGGGGGGGGGGGGGTGAATATAGCATCCTAAATGATTTAATGCATATAACTAAATAAATAATCATAAATATATGCAACAAAGTAAAGAGAGGGTTAGAGAGTGTGCACAAGATTTGTTTACGCGGTTCGGCAACTGGCCTACGTCCGAGCTCTAAGATTCCACTTGCAGATTATTCACAAGATTGGCTTTCGGGTGCCAACCAAACCATTTACAATAACTGATTCTTGGGGTATTACCCTTTGACTATTCCAGGTCGTCAACCTTTTGACTATTTCGGGGCATCACCCTAAATTTGACTATTACCGGGGAGTTACCCTTTGATTGAACTTACGGACGTTCAATCATGCCATTGACTGTTATGGGGCATCACCCTTATATGACTAATTAGTAGGGCGTCACCCTTAAAAATTTAACACAATATATGTTTGGAAATGTAAAGCTCAAAAACTAAATCCTAACTCTCCCAATAATAACTTTCAAGTTTATGGGTGGGGAGAGTTGGATTACAATGCTCACAATGTAGATAGAATTGAGTTTGGATTTTGGCAGGGTTTCTCCTCAATTCTCAGTTTCGTGTATGGAGCTTGGAATGCTTCTCTCAATATATAGACTTGCACATTTTCGATTGACCCAATCTTTTTGGTCGACCGCTTCAAGCCGTTACAAATATTATCATTGAAAATTCAACCATTGGAAGATAGCCGTGACGCGATTTTGTGCATTTTCGATCGCCTATCTCGATCGCAGACTCGACCGCTTTGCCTCCGAAATAATTTGGAGTTCCAATTTTGTTCTTTCTGTCACCAACCTCGTTCAAAAAATCCGACAGCGTCAAGATAGCAAAAAGCTAGAAAATGGCATATTCGAAAATTGATATTTTTCAGTCGCAAACCTCGTCCAACACCTCGATCACAGTGCGTTCGAAAAATCACGCTGAAGCTATAGAAGCAAACTCCCATAAATTCGATCGCGTTCCTCGACCGCTACTCTCGACCGTGTCAAGGCTGGAAGACCAAAACCCAGTTTTGGTCGCCTCTCTCTTTCGCAACACGTCAACAATACTCCATATTGTTTTCCTTTAATTTCTAAGTCCTCATAATAATATATTTTCACTACATGGACTTGGGTAAACATGTTACCACATAATAATACATGTTTTGAGGGTATTTCCAATAAATACGAATATAAATATAATTAATAAAACGTTAATCACATTATTGATAAAAATACAATAACAACTTATTAATTCCATTAAATTAAACATCATTTAGTCATCATCAAAATAAAACAAAGGCTAACACCATGAACGTCCCTCAATGCTAAATGATGTCGTAAGTGAAGGGATGTGCATTGTGGGTTGTAAGATGTCCGTTGTTGGCTGAGGAACGTCCGTTGTGAGCTGAATTACGTAGTCTTAAGTAGAGAGATGTTTGTTATGGGATGAGGGACGTCCATTATAAGTTGAAGGACATCCGTTGTGGAATGAGGGACATCAATCGTAAGTAGAGAGAGTTTGCTCCCATTTAAAAAAGCGCGTGCCTTGCACGTGACCTCCTTCAACATAACGTTTGCAAGTGTCTTTAGAGGATGACCTAACTCCATCATGGTCGTCCATTCTCGTTGAGGAACATCTGTCCCTCGATCCAACAGGCATGAACCATCGTTCACGAGCCCCTTTGGAGGATGACTTAACTCCATCTTGGCCATCCATTCTTGTTGAGGGACGTTCGTCTTTTGATCCAGCGGTCATGAACCATCGTCTGCAAGCGCCTTTGGAGGATGGCCTAACTCCATCCTTGCCGTCATTCTCGTTGAGGAATGTCTATCCCTCGATCTAACGAGTATGACCCTTCATCCGCTCGCTGCCCCTCCTCCAATTCTAGACGTCCTTCATCATTGAAGGATGTCCATCGTTTCATCCAGCAGCCAACAAGGATCTCCCCCGCCCTTGCTATGGTTGAGGGGATGGCTCGCCTCGTGGATCAACCTTAAACGTCTCTCGTCATTGAAGGACGCCCGTTGTTGCTGCCTTGAACGTCTTCGTTTGACGGTCCTTGACATTAACAAAACTGTGGCGTTTGCATCGACGTCTTTTGATGAGAAACGTGATTGCGAGGTTTGCGTTGTTCATTTTTCATAGTTTGAGGTTTTAGTTGTTTACGATTTTACTTCAAGATTTATCGTGTAGCTGATCTCAAACTATAAGGTTTATTTATTAATTTTCCTTCATTTTATTCCTCAATGCTAATGTAATTTTATATAATTTAATAATATATCATAATTAAAATTATATATTATTTTAGATGGTTTAATTTACTAAGAAAACTAACAAAAACAAATTTTATAGTTGAAGATAATACACACTCCCAACTTAAAATTTTTTTTATTAACAACTAAAACCTTAAACTATATAAAATTAATAAGTGAAACCTTCCGTCTCGTTTCCTTCTAAAAAATTAACGGGAATTGATGGACACCCATTCTGGAGATGAACTTCTCTCATATGAATGACGACGGACGAATATTCGACATCCATAGCTGGAAGTTGGACGTCCATAGTCAGATGTTGGACGTTCATTGTTAGTCGTTGGACATTCGTTGAAATGATTTAGTTTTCAAATAAATTACAATAGTTATTTGACAGTTTAAAATGGTAGATTACTGAATGGGTGTTGAAAAGGTTGTTTCGTCTGCTCATTGTGACTAACATTCTGTAAGTGGTTTAGTGAAAATAGGAACTTCAATCTTCTTTGTTTTAGCTTCAAGAAACAGAGGCTACAATTTTTCAAAGGGTGAAGAGTGAAGAAGAAAGGGTTCTTCACTCAGAGGTATGTGAAGAAGAAAAGGTTCTTCACCCTTTCTTCTTCACTCTTCACCCTTTGAAAAATTGTAGCCTCTGTTTCTTGAAGCTAAAACAAAGAAGATTGAAGTTCCTATTTTCACTAAACCACTTACAGAATGTTAGTCACAATGAGCAGACGAAACAACATTTTTAACACCCATTCAGTAATCTATCATTTTAAACTGTCAAATAACTGTCGTAAGTTATCTGAAAACTAAATCATTTCAACGAATGTCCAACTACTAACAATGGACGTCCAACATCTGAGGACATCGAACATTCGTCCGTCGTCCTTCATCTGAGAGAAGTCCATCTCCAGAATGGGTGTACGTCAATTCTCGTTAATTTTTTAGACGGAAACCAGACCGAAAGTTTCACTTATCAATTTTATATAGTTTAAAGTTTTAGTTAATAATAAAAATTCTAAAAGTTTGGAGTGTTTATTATCTTCAACTATAAAATTTGTTTTATTAATTTTCCAATTCACTGAGTATTTGTATTTTTCTATAGCTAAATACATTTAGCCAATCACTTCATCGTCAAATGTAATTAATGTCTTATCATAATGTTTATCAAGTGAAATAATATATATACTGACATTGTAAAAATTTAAAAAAAAATATTTAAGTGAAATTTACTTTTTTAATATAAGGAAATTAATAAAATAACAATTGAACTATGAAGTGAATGACAAGTCAACCACTAAACATTTTTAGGTAACAAATAAAACATTATACTATGAAAAATAAATTACGTAACTATTGCCGTTAACAACGACATTACTTTGAAAATAAAAGAGTATGAAGTTTCCCTTCGAAAATCTCTTATCTCATGCGTTGCGGAAAGTTGTCTTTTTCCTTGACTAAGTTTTTTAGAATACAAACCAGAGATTTCCATATATTTTTGTTTAGAGAATCGTCAACGAAGACAAATTTTTTCTCTCTCAACGATTCCAGCATGCCATCTAATTTTAATTTAAAACAATAATTTAAAGTGAGAATTAAAGTTTAATAAATCAAAGCAAATGAATAATTCGCAGTGATCAATCAAAACATTTTCTTTTCTTCCTCGATATTACTCTTCCCCAAATACGTTAAATTACTTAGAAGAATTCACAGTTTAATTGGAAAGACGTCGTCTTTCATATGCAGAAAGTCGTCTTTCCTATGAGGAAAATAATTCTTTCTGAATCTTATTTCAAGAAATCATTTTTCGTAGCAGAAATATAACGTTTCGCAGCGAAAATAAAATGTTATTTAATGAAAAACGTGACAACGATGTTTGCTCAGTTTATTTTTGATAGTTGAGTATTTTATTTGTAAGTAAAAATTATTTATTGGTTGGTTTGTCATTAATCTCATAATTAAGTAGTTTTGTTAATTTTCTTTTAATATAAAATAAATAAAATTTAATCTACTCTATACGGGCATTGTTTGTAGTAATTGAATTGTTTCAAGATTAATATTATATTTAATTTTATACTAGGTCGTAATTATGTAATCATATGTGGTATTTTTATTAATTTATGTAATTTGTTATTTTAAATATTTATCTTATAGTACAATAATAAATAAAAAACACAAACATTTAATGACAAATTAAAATTGAAATTAGAATGTAAAATTAAAATTTTAAGAGTTAACGGTTGAGCCAAGGGAGGAGATCTAATCATAAAACGCAAATATCAATTCATTCAATCACTTTGCTCCACTTACGAGTTACTCTCTCCCCTTCCTTCTGCTCTAAAGCCCTAGCGGTTCTCCTCCTCCGCTTACTCCCCTAGAATGAAGCTCGTCAGGTGTTTAATTCTTCCTTTTCGACTTCCTTCTTTATTTACTGATGTTTGTACCATTTTATCTGAAATTTTGATTTTCTGACGACCAGATTTTTGATGAAGCTCAACAATGAGACCGTCTCCATCGAGCTTAAAAATGGCACTGTCGTTCACGGAACCATCATAGGTCTCCTCTCTGTCTCTTACTTACACTTTCCTTCTCTCTTTTAGCCATTTTCCCTGAATTGCAGCTTAAACAGTTTATTGATTCCAGGATCTCAAAAACTCGCATTATTTCTTAGTACTACGATCAATATCTTGTCCATTTACTAAAGTCGAGTGCTGAGTCTTCTTTTGTATTATTTTTTTGTATGATGTGCTAGTAAGTGTTTCAAGTGACTCTTAAATAGTACTTTTTCTGCTCCAAGATATTTGTGGTTGTTATGTCTGAAAAAAAGTAAGCTATTCTTTTTATAGGCATTGGCAAGTTGATACGAGTGGCAAGTTGATACGAGGTTAATGAATGACAGGAAACAATATGGATATTTCAATTTACTTTGAGAACTGTGGGAAATAAAAATTCTTGCAAGTGCTATAATGCTCGGATCTTATTGTGATGATGAAATTATCTTTCATTTCTCACGAGGGCATCAGTTTTTTGGTATTTTTTACATGATTTATTTCTCTATCTTATTGGCCATAGAAGGTTATTTGGAAGCACATAATCTCCAAACATGGTGAGGGTTCATGTTGGCGGTGTTTCCAAATTTCTTTAAATTATTTTTTCTTGATGTTTGGGAACATCTGGGAAATTGGGACTGTTGTGATACTCCTGAGCAGGATACCTCTTCGCCTCTTTTTCATCCTTGTCCTTCCCTGCGATAGTATCCCTCAGTCGATTACTTTTCCGTTCTTCCTCCTAGTTGTAGTAGGTGTAAACTCTTGTTTGGTGCAATTATGTTTCTCGTGTGTATAGTTCTCTTTCGGCTGTCTTAACTCTCACATTAGGTGCTTTTTTTTTCCTCTCTTCTTTTGTTGCATGATTTCCAATGTGCACATGTGAGTGCGATGTTTGTCTAAAGCCTCCTACTAGTTATGTTATGATAGCCCTCTCACAATCTTGCAGCAAAAAAAATCACAAAAGACAGGTATACTGATGATTCTCCTTTTACTTCTTGAACAATTACTGAATAGGAAAACTTCTTACACTTTCCCCAGAATTTCTGCAGTTTAGAATCACACACTTTCATTTGCAATTCATCGGTAACTCCTTTCTCCTTTCCTCATATCTTTTATAATACCGGACTTACTAACTACTAGCTACTGTAGTTAGAACTGCTACCAAAATTATAGTAGCAAGCGAGAACTAACTTTCCTTTTCTATCCATACTTTCCCCTTCTCTTTCCTTCGGCTATAAGTCAATGTTACCTGTCTATCATATTATTAGTATTTTGTTTTTGATATCAAAATGAAATAAAATTATTATACGTATATATTTATATATCAATTTCTCCAGTATGTTCTTGTGTTGTGTCCTAAATTTTAGGAAATGGCACTTTGACATGTTCATGGTATATCCCATTTTCATGTCCTTTCTTCCTAGAAGATTTTGAAGCTACTCTAATCTACTCACATGCTTTATCGTTCCCTTTATAAAGACAATTGAGCTATAGTTAAAAATCTAAAGTGATGTTGTGATGTAATTCTGTAATTTTCTGGTTATGCAAATAGAAAAATTAGAATATTGACTGTGATTATCTTGTTTAGAATTGTTTGAAGACATGCTGAGTTCATGGTCTATCTTCTACCAGATATTATCTGAAGTTGTTTAGTTATGAATAAAATTTTATGTTCATGTTATTCAAGAAATCTCTTCGACTATTATTTTGAACTGCAAACCTAAATAAGTTTAATATGGCTGCCTTAGAGTCTGCATCAGTAATCCTTTCCAAATAATTGTTATTGTTACTGTTCTTGTATTACTCATGTATGTGCTCTGGTTCCTTTGGATTTGATTTCTACTCTTCACGTCGATCTTACTTTCCTTTTTCTAAAAATTTTTGTAGCCTACTATTTTCATCCAACGATGGAACTTCATTTGGTAGAATTTTTTCTATGTGACAAATTTATAACAGTTGATCGAATTCAATTTTTAATTTGTATAATCCAATCTAATATGCCTTGTCGAATGAGGATGTTTTTTTTTTTTTTTTTTGTGTGATGCCCACCCCTGGATGATATTGCAGACAGCGAGGCCTTTTCACTAAGAAAGCAGTTTTTAAGTCTATTTGGTCTGGAAAGAGTGCTTAAGATTTCAAATACATGTGTTATGATGCAACTATTTTGTCAAAACAATATTGATAAAGGACATTGAATAGCAATGCTAACTGCCCTATTGGTAATAACACAGGTGTGGATATTAGCATGAATACCCATTTGAAGACTGTGAAACTCACACTAAAGGGAAAAAATCCAGTGACCTTGGATCATCTGAGTGTGCGGGGTAACAACATCCGATATTATATCCTCCCTGACAGTTTAAATCTTGAGACTCTGCTGGTCGAAGAGACACCTAGAGTCAAGCCTAAGAAGCCCACTGCAGGTTTGTGAATCTTTTTCATGCTTCCATATCACACAATCTGATCCTTTCAGCATAATGCAATTTATATAAGAAAACTAAAAACACTGAACCCCTTTCTGCTTTCAGGGAGACCCATGGGTCGTGGACGGGGTCGGGGCCGTGGCCGAGGACGAGGTCGAGGTCGCTAGTTCAGTTATTGTGGTTTTGATTTTTTGGAGCTACTGGTTATATAAAGTTATGCATGAACTTAGAGTCAGATGGTAATCTATTGTATTCGATTATGCGAATATCTTGCAAGAAATTTTCAGATAATTCGACTGAGTAGCTGGTAATGAATGAATTATGCTCAAAACCCTTTCATTTTGCCATTTTAATTGACAGGCTAACACAAAAAACTCCACTCTGCTGTGTGGTGACAGATGATAAAGAAAATTCAGCGAGTAGTCAATCCATCTGATCAAGTGTTTGAGTTGTTATCAATTTCAGCCTAAAATAGTTTACATTTTAAAATGTTGATAGTGAGTTCAGCGTGCTGATTGAGGCTTAGTTCGATGTTAACAAATTGGAAAGAATGACCATTAGTATTTCTTAGTTCGATGAGACAGCACCAGCTTTCTCCTTCTCCTAACTATCAATTCGTCAACAATTAGTGAGCCAAAATTCAGCAATTAGGCTCAAGCTTTGATAATGTCAGCCGTTTACCATATTTTTCCTACTTCAGAAAAAGCAGCCATATTTCTAAGAACAGGGTAGAGGTCGGGTTTAGGAATTCTCTACCATTGTTGGCTCATTTCAGCTATCGTGCCTACAATTGAAAATAGATCTTTTCTTTTAAGGGAAATTAACAAATTAACTATTGTATTTTGAGTTTAATGACAAGTCAAATACAGAACAATTTAACCATCGAATTATGAGAAATGAACGGAGAAAACATCACCTTTATCTGTTGAAAGAAAAATTACCATGAAGATGATGTCGAAACATTGATCTTTGCAAATTCTAATTCTACTTCAATTTTATACTAAAATCACAATAATTCAAGTAATATTATCGCAAGGACGATTCTAGCAAGCTCCGGCATGAGTCTTCTCATTGTCAAAAATAATTCTCATGTTTTCAGTTTTTCGAACATTTTCTCGTCATTGAAAATAATTCTCTTCTCTCGATTTTACTGTTTAGTTCTCATTACCATTTTTTTCTTTCATTTTCCTGATCCATTGTTATTGTCTAGTGTTCATCACTTTTTGCAGAGGAAAGTATTCTTTTCGTTGTGGAAAATATTCTTTTCTCCCCAGAAAGTATTCTTTTTGTGGCGGAACGAAATTTTTTCCTAAGCGGAACGATGACGTTTCACAGCGGAACGTCTTTCCACAGCGAAACGATGTCTTTCCGCAACAAAATGTCATAATTCCCTCCGGAACATATTCTTTTCTCAAGCGAAACGTTGTCGTTATGAGTGAAAAGTAATATTTTAAAATTTTTTAGTGGAAAGATAACTTTCCACTGCAAAAAGACAACGTTTTAAAGCAGAACATTTTTGTAAAAAAAATCATAATTACGATATTTATGTTGTCAATTTCTCATAATTTAAATTATTCAGTAACTAACTCATTGGTTACTTTGTTCATTTCTAAACTTTTTATAATCCTATATTTTTTTGTCTACAAATATTGTATATTTCATCCCATCAGTCAAGAACTGAAGATGCTGAAGGAATTAAGGGTGCAAGTATTTTACGATTGTATGGAAACATGTGTATGTCGCTTACGTGGCAACGTCCGTGCAGGGCTGGATCACTCTCACTGGAGAAGGGCGGTGATCTCTGAATCGGTTAGCACGCGTAGAGACAGAACAAAGTGACCTCTCGACACAGCGACCCGGCTGCTTCATCTTTTGTTTTTATTTTTATGAATTAAATCCATTAATGCTTCGGATGGCATCTGGGTTCCCCATAAAACCCGTTGAAATCCTCGAACAAGTCAAAGGTCGTCTCCTTTCACAAAGGTTTTGCCTTGATTGCATCATCTCCTGTCGCGTTTGATCGTCGGTGAGGTGTGCGTGACTTAACTTCCCCGCATTTGTTGCTATCCATGATTTTAGTTTTGAGTTCATTTGTGTGTGAAATGCGGAGCGCCTACATGGCTCAGTTTACCTATAACTGCTTGAGCTTCTTCTCCTCTGCAGTGGCTATGATGTTTCTGTTTTAGAACTTTCTCTTTTATTCTTGTGATGTGACTTTACCAGGCATTATGGTTCTCTGTTTATGCCTACAAAAGGTGTCTCTCTTGCGACGAAAACTTTACTCGGATTACAAATTAGGATTTCTCTTTTCATTTTTGTGATAATCTTGGTTGTTTTTTTGGTATATTCATATCCGCAAATCTAGATTTTCTATCACCTCAGTTATCTTTGGCCTTTTTTGTTGGTTATGATGTCTCTCTAAGAGGGTAGAGATTACTTTTTATTGGTTACGTACTTGGCCGACTCTCTGAGACAATCATCAAAGTAAAGAGCCGCTCAGTTATTGGTGATGGAAACATTGATTAATAATTAATATCCTACTTTTATGAACATGTCTTCTCCGTTTCTCGGTTCTTTTTCTGGATTTACAATCTTCTCATACTTGCAGTTCTTTCCGTCAAATTTCCTCTCTCTCATCGATAGTTGACAAAACCAAATGCAAATCTGCTCGAAAGTTCTATGGGGAATACCAGTGCATGCCATGGTTGGGTTTGCAATTGCCCCTTTCGGATCGATCTTAGGGGAAGTTATTGTTTGTGCGTCTGATGCCTTCCTCCCATTGCATCAATGGAAAGAGAGAGAAAAGACGGAAGACTTTGGCGGGAACTTTACGATGGTCTTCGGCTCAGCTGGACAGTGGCGAACTAGAAAATGAAGCAAGCCGCAAATCTTGCTAGCTGGAGTCCTCTTGGAGGGCAGAGGCATTGGCCCCAAGGACTTCGGTCCAACACTTCCCAGTTCCTGCTAAGAGCATTCTTCAAACTCAAACAGCTCGAACGAAACTCAAGTTAACAAAGCGAAGTATGCAGGTATAGGACATGGAAGGTGCTTCTGTCAATGGAAGAAACAGCTTTCTAATTCTTAAGGAGCACTTCGTTGCAGAAAAAGAAAAAATTATACCCAAGTTCTCGAGTCTTTTAATTTGTACTCAAAAGTGCAGAGCGAGTTGAAAGAGGAGAAGATGCGAATCGAAAACAGGTGAGACAGACTGTGTAGTTTTGGTGGCATTGCTGCTTTTCAATCTTTCTGGTATTACATCCTCTGAAATGCAAAAGAAATATCCTCCTATTTCTGTCTAATTTTAAGGCTTTTCTGATGTAAAACCAATAAATTTATGATGTGTGTGTGTGTGTAAATTATGAAAAATATTAGTGGTATAGTTGGTCAAAAATACCCAAAGATTGGGAATTTAAGAATTTAAGTAAATTTTACACAGGTTAGAAATTAAACTACTGAATAAATTTAGCAGCCTCTCCAAGTTCTTCCACCTCCTTTGCCAGTTCTTGAACCTTGTCCACTATCTCTACGATGAAGAACACGAAGCTGGCAATGGCGAATCTCCCGTTATTTTCTAAAAGTTGCAAGTCTGAAGGACAATTCGCCATTGCTGAGCTCACATCTTGTTTCATTGTCTTTAGCATAGGCACTATCACTTCTCCCACTTGGCATTTTCTCATTTTCATGATGCTGTCTCCAAGCTCTTTTAAGGTCCATGCGAGCGAAGACCCAACTGCTACGCATGGCTCTTTGACTGATTCTCTCAGGGCTGTTGATGGCTGGTTGTGTAGAATTTTTGTACAAGTTAATCAAATAGTGAGTTTGAGACGATAAATTGGTAATGTGTTACTGCAGAGAAAGTAGGAAAGAATGGAAACCCACCTGTCTAGGAGATTGAAGGCAACTTTGGAGTGAAAGAGTAGTGGCAGCTAGCTCTCTTTGGAGTTCCCCAATTGCCAGGTACTTCTTCCATGGGTAAGAAATTCCAAATCTTCCATGCCATGGCTCCCATTTTGCGAAATTTGCCTGAACGTTTTACATTTCGTTAGCCGATCGGATTGTCAACCAGAGAAAAACGATGAAAAGATCGTTATCTGTGAGTAATTTTGTGAATACCATTGTTTCATCTTTGGCTTTTGAATCCAAAACCGATCGACAATCGTCGAAACTTGCGAGCGAAAGATCGTCTTTTTCTCTGGTACCCACAAAGTATTCACCCAAGCAATCTGCAAACAGTTATCAGAAAAAAGTATCTCTTTTCAACAAGTAAAAATGGCAGCAAAAAGGGTTTCTTTTTCTTACCTTCTAGAGAGTGAGCCAAGGTGAGGAAGTTGTTGGCTATGGAGTTATGAAGCTCATCGCCAGCCCAGTTGGGGAAAACCAGTAAGCTAGTGAAAATGCAGACCCCAAACCCTATTCCAATAGTGGAGACTCGTTCCCTCGCCAACCCCAACACTCTCTCTGCTCGCAAACCCGACACGGCTATTAGATTGAACGTCAATATGAATACCACCGCCCCATAATCGTGGTTTAGTTTTATCGTTTTCACTTGCCTACAGTACGACACTATTGCACCTGTAACGTGTAAATAACCACTATTCTTAATCATGATAAGCAACTCTAAACTATTTTTTTTGGTCAAATCAAATCCCCAACATGTATATATCATCTATTATGTTTAATCTAATGTTCTAACTCAACTTTTGATTTTTAACTTAATTTTGAATTCTATCGATTTTTTATATGGTAATTTTAAAATTGAAATTGAGTTACAAATCGATAAATGGGTTAAAAATCGAGTTAAAATATCTTATTAAATAAGAAAATATGGCATAAAGTGCTAAATTTAATGGATAAATTGATGGTATGATCCAAATTGCTAATAAATGGAAGGTGAAGGTTCAATTTGTCCAAAAAATAATTTAAAATCTAAATTTATAAATAATTTCAAACATTTGAGTTTAAATTGCACTTTCACTATAAAACTATATAGTAAACATTATCATTAAACCAAATTGTTGAAACATGAGGACAAAAAAGCTTGGACAGATCGAACAATGTCAAAAATGTGGTCGAAAGAGTTTCACATTTGATTCTTTAAATGTGTTTTGTACTAAAAGTTTTGATTTTTTCTATGAATATATATATGGTATTATTATGATGAGAATTAATCCCTAAATGTTAGTGGAGAAGTAACTAATAATCGTGTAAATTCATAAAATTACCAGTTAATCTTACCGAAGAGAAAAACGAAGCTTCCAATAATGATGGAGTTGCCAACTCCACCAACTTCTTGAGCTAAAGCTGCAGCCAAACACCCTAACCCACCTCCTAATACAGTTCCTAAACCACGGTTTAAGCCCTTGCAGAGGGTAGCTCCTACAAGAATTAGACAGAAAAATCATTTAGAAGTAGTAATAAGACGTGATTACATTATGTGGACATTCTGCAAAAACCTGCGAAAAACTCGGAGACGACGACGACTGTCATGATGGCCCACATGGCATTGTCTCCTACTTGGTTGTAAAGAGGGTCGAGAAGATACAGCAGTGAAACCATAACCATGGCTGCTCCCACCTTTATACCGTGCGATGTTTTTCTCATTTCTAGCTTCTGCATTTTCTCTCTCATACCATCAAAAATGGTGGGCAGGAGAGAGAATTCTTTGTTCTTTCCATCTGCTACTACAGACCCTTGGTCTCTCTCTGTCTCTGGGACTGATATTACGACGGTGGCATTCTCCATTGGAAGCTCTCTCTCTCTCTCTCTCTCTCGTTTTCCTCAGGTGGGTTGATGATCGAATTAAAGAGCCCCCTTCTTATAAACAATCATGAAGATTGCTTATAGAAGTAGAATATCAACTTGTGTCCCCTGTCTTTCCCAGTTTTTGCTGCTTTTGTTCATCACTTAAACACATAGTTACCTTAATTTCTCCATTTCGTCAAAGTCCAAAACAGCGAATAAATAATAACACTTTAATCAAATTTACAAAAAAAAAAAAAAAAAATTAACGTAGTGATCTCAGTGGAAAACACTGTGATGATGATACCTTAAACGCACGACTAAAAGGATACAAATACCGTAGGGTTCCTGATGAATGCCACTATCTTTGAATATCCCATTAAATGAATACTTTTTTAGGATAAGCTTATTGTAACAATTCATAATTTATTTTGTAACGTTTGTTTTGTAGCTTAAATGGTTGCTAAAGTCGTGTAAATCAAGGGTTACATCAAAGGCTATGATTGGTTTGAGTTTTGTGAGAGATTGCGTCCACATATTTCAATTGAACATTTTTTTGCTTATCAAAGTGTATGTTCTTGGGTTTTGCTTGTAGAGTTATACACGATCTTTTATTGTAGGGACTGTGCGTTGATGACACGTAAAGACAAAGATGCAAGATGGAGTTGAAGGAATAGATCTAATTAAATGTGTTTTTTTTTTCTTCATATAATAATTGAAAAAAATAGTGTTAATATTGGTGGTTTCATGTAAAAAGTATGTCAAGGTGAAAGAATGCCCCATTTTCCATTATGTTACTTGCCTTTGTTTACTATTTCATTTCTTGCTTTAGATGTCACACTATATCATAGAGCATGTCACTGACCTGTGAAGAACGATTTAATTTTCGAAGAGAATTTTATCATTTGTCGATCCAAAATTTTGTTGATGATTCACCGCATAAAATTTAAAACTATTTTACAAACGTAGCGACAAGGGTCTGGTCCACACCAATGGCCCCCAACGATAATAAATTAGAGTGTATTAGATTAAAAGTCCAATTAAAATATGTGCATAAAGTAACCACCACCCCCGGGATAAATATTTACAATTAACCAAATAAAATAAATAAGCTTCATGAAATTCAAAAACAATTGAAAGGAGTAAAAATCTTCAAATGCCTGACAGGTCTTCAATTCTACTACTCTCCTCAAACCTTCATGTTTACTATTTGAAAAATAATAGTCATTTGGGACAATCTGACTAAATTCATCTGTGGATTTCAAAATATATATCCAATGTTTTGAAAATATGTTTTACCATCAGCGTGCATGGATTTTTGTAAAGTCATTTTTCATAAAGAACTTCGATGAAGACTTGGCAACGCTAGGACCACCACATTGGTGTCGAATAACATACATGAACAACAACTATCATTAGTGAATTGATCGTGGCATAATTATCTCGATCAAGATTAGAGACTCACACAAGGGCACAATGTAAATGCCCTTCATTATTTTGCGATACATGCAAATGCGTACTCATTGAATCATGGGTGTGTAATAAACACCAATCCAATTATGAAGTATAAATAGGTTTTGAAAACCACAATTCCCAATCAAATATAGCAAATGAAACTTCTACCTTAGTGACAATTTACTAATGTGGTCAATATTCTCGAGGTCGCCTCCCAAATTCTCTCACTCCATACACGTAAAATTATCCTATCATTAGGCTCCAATCATGTCTAAAATCATCAATAGATCCCATTTAAGGAAACATGTCGAAATATTCTTGAAAATGTGCATAGAACTTCAATGCATCGTACCCTCCAACCTAGTGGCACCAAGACGCCCTAACTCAAGGGGTCAACCATGGTGCCTCCACATGTGGGCGCTCGTTCAAGAACTTCTAAATTTGTGGTGCACATCTCTAGTCAGTGCGATGTGACATGTGGTGCAAATCTGCTTCTCCTAGAAGAACAACTCAATATTGCACTGTGCACCACCTGCACCGCCACTCATCTAAAGATCCTAGAAAAAAGAAACTAGGGATATAGTGTTGGGATGAACTTTGAAGGGTGTCATAACTCATACCAAATAGTTGCATGACAATGATTGGATTCTCAAAATATCAAAATTTCACTGCTGAACATGACTTGTGGCACAAAAATGTCTATCTTAGAATAACGACTCATTGTTACATTGTGCATTAACTAGTAATGCAACATAACAAGTGTCACTCATATGTGCATTCTAAAAAAATTCTAGCACTACGACACTGACATGATCTTTGAAGGGTGCCTCAACACATACCACATAGTGTCATGACACATGTTGGACTCTTCACATTATATTTTTGCAAAACCATGATTTTCTACCAATTTTGACTTCCAATCGGTTTGCCTCCATGCCAGCAATACTTTAGGCCTATTACAGCTCTTATACCTAGTTTACAACTCAAAATCCATTTGTTACCTAAATATGTTCCATGAACTTGACAAAAACAAAGGTTAAATGCCCATACCTTTTATATAACACATTGTATTTTCTGAACCCTATTACTATTATTTTTTTTATATACTCATTAATTTTAAAACATGTTTAACGTGCTTTTGAAAACTTTTAGCATAGCAGAAGATTTTTCTTTTTAAATATCTTTGATCAAATTCAACATAACACTTCAATATTTTGATAATATGAAAACCATTTAAACAAAATATACATTTATGAGCCACAACCGAAAAGGTCAAAGTTGCCATAACAACCACAAGTGCTTCTCATGAGTATGCTTCATCAGCTGCGTTAAGTGTCACTCATATGTGCATTCTAAAAAAATTCTAGCACTACAAGACTCACATGATCTTTGAAGGGTGCCTCAACACATATCACATAACGCCATGACACATGTTGGACTCTTCGCATTATATTTTTGCAAAACCGTGATTTTCTACCAATTTTGACTTCCAATCGGTTTGCCTCCATGTCCAGCAATACTTTAGGCCTATTACAGCTCTTATACCTAGTTTACAACTCGCAATCAATTTGTTACCAAAATATGTTCTATGAACTTGACAAAAACAGAGGTTAAATGCCAATAACTTTTATGTAACACATTGTATTTTCTGAATCATATTTTTATTATTTTTTTGTATACCCATTAATTTTAAAACATGTTTAACGTGTTTTTAAAAACCTTTAGTGTAGCAGAAGGCTTTTCTCTTTAAATATCTTTGATCAAATTCAACATAACACTTTAATATTTTGATAATCTGAAAACCATTTAAACAAAATATACATTTATGAGCCACAACCCAAAAGGTCAAAGTTGCCATAACAATCACAAGCGCTTCTCACAAGTATGCTTCATTAGCTGCGTTATTATTCATGTTGATAATCTTGAATCGCAACGTCAACATCTTTACCTAGATTACAAAATTCATCTATGAGTCTAACGTTTAATAAGTAATGTATGAATGACATGAACATGATATGCATTTTCATAAAATATTGGTTTTCATTCATTCATTCTTTTTTTGTATTTCACTTTACCATTTAGATGAAAGTATGCACCACTATGAGACACACACCACTTTCGTCTTACATCTTTGATAGATAGTCCCAACATCAATCGAGACCTCCATTAGTTGTCACGCATGTCAATACATGACAACGTCGCGACCTTTGTTGAGGTCTCCGTACTTGACGACCATTGATGCCTTTGTCGAGGCCCTAATGTGTGATGTCCTCAAAACCTTCGGCGAGGCCCTAACAATACATGTCTAACGAGCTCATGTCTCATAGGTCCAACCTTTGAGATAACATGCCCTTAACCCCTCATAGCTCACATATCTTTACTTTTCATTTTAGTCTTTCTTACATAAAAACATATGCATTAAAATTATTTTCGATCTTTTCTTGAAAATATGATGCATGGGAATGTATGCAACACTGCATGTATCATCTAATCATATCACAATAACATAACATATCCGCGATCAACATTATAATAAGTAAAGCAACATATTATCAGACAATTCATCAAAAGAACACAAAATATCCTCGAGCAACATATTACCATGACTATCATAACATACTAACAATTAAAAACATCCTAACATCTTGTGATTTAGGCTGAAAAATCAAGCGCATGCAACATTACTTACCACTCTTCTTTTCATTTTCTTACTTAACAAACACATTCATTTTTTGAAAAAAATGATTAAAAATTCTTTAGACAATACCATCATCTAACACTTACTCCAACCATTTATAGCAAACAACATAGTTATTAGCATAATCAAATCATCCAACTATTTTATGTATTACATAAACATAGCATATGAACAATGAATCATCCTAGCATCTTGTGACGTAAGACATTAGGCAAAACACACATATCATCACTTACCTTAGGGTCTTATCACAATTTAGAGCAACTAATCAATTATCTCCTTGAGTTAGAAGACCTAAAACATGTTATATTCCATATTAGTATCCAACTACATATGTCTACATTAAACAAGCATAACTTTTTGTATAATTATCCAATTCAAGTGATTCTTGAACCTATAATTCCCTTAGATGATGTTCATTAACATACTCAAATTAGTTTGGAAATCTAACCACTTATGCCTTGAGTAAAATATTCAAAATAGAACATTTCTGTTGTCCAATATCCAGTTTTTATCTCATTGTTTACCCTCAATTTCCAAAATTCATAACTTTTGTTATAAATGTCAAAATGTCTTGATTTCAACCCATATAGTTCCATTAAAGTATCTATTAAAACATAATATAACAATTTTTAAATTGAAAATCATTAAAATAGGTTAGTGCTATCAAACCTAAAATTGCTTGGATTTTTCTAGTTTTGAACCAAGTTTGATATTAGGTGCTGAAACTTGTATAAATTATCAATTTCTTCCATTTCTAACCACCAACATGTTCTTATGAACATGAAATCCAATTTCGCGAACTCTTCATCAAGACTCCAGACACCACTTCATAATATCAAATTTCTCATTATTATTCCACTCATAAACACAACCAAATTCTTCAAATTACTTAAATTTCAAAAAGAACTCAACTAACCTTTAGAGAGAGAGTAGAGAGGAGTTGTTGGATTCGTGGATCACTTGCTTGCAATTTTGAAAAACTAAGTTTTTCTATTTATAGAGGTTCAAAGTGATGTCTCAACCCCTTGAGGTGTCACTAAGTTTTGTATGGTGTTTCCAAGTGTAAATGAGGTGTCAAACTTCCTTTCTCCCCTTCTGATAAGCATGACACCTATCAGGTTGCTATGCCACAACATGACACTTAATCTTCTAGAAGGTTTTAGGTGATTTTTCATCTTCTGGTCAACTGCTATTTAAAGTCCAGGCGACCGCACGACTATTTTTTTTAAGGCAATAAACCATGTCAAAAATCCACTTATGAGAGGAGTTTTTCATCCGGACGTCCACAATGAACCCGGTCGCCTAGTCCACAGAGCATGTTTGTCATGGGTTTTAGCCTTTTTGTTAGGCTTAGTTTTATTTTGATGATTACTAAATGATGTTTAGTTTAATGAAATCAATAAGTTGTTATTATACTTTATTGGATAATATTCTTAATGTTTTTAGCATTATATTTGTATTCATCTATATTTAAAATACCCTTAAAACAGATATTATTAATGTGCTAACATGTTTATCTAAGTCCATGTAGTAAATACATATCATTTCGGGACTTAAGAATTTAAAAGAAAAGAAGAAGGTGTTTTGGTCGTGCTGTGGATGAAAGAATCAACCCAAACTGGGTTTTGATCTTTTGGTCACACTGCGGTTGAAGGATTCGGTTGAAGGACGCGACCGAATTTGGAGAGTTTGCTTCTGGAGCTTCAGTGTGGTTTTTTGGACACAACGCGGTCAAGGTGTTGGATGAGGTTCACAATCGAAAAAAATCAAGTGTCGAATCTGAGATTTTTGTCAATTTTGCGGTCTTGACGCGGTTGAGGTTTTAGGACCAGGAATGCGACCGAAAAAAGTCCAGTTTTGCGCAACAGATCTTTTCCAACTGTCGAATTTTTCAACGGATTCATTGCAATGGTTGGATGCGGTTAACCGAAAGGATTAGGTCGACTGAAAATTGGCAGTTCTATATAAAGAGAGAAGCACTCCATTTGCTCAACACAAAAATGAGAATTGAGACGAAGCCCTGCCAAATTCAAGACTCAATTCTAATACATTGTAATCCAACTATCCCCATCAATAAACTTGAGAGTTATTATTGGAAGAGTTCGGATATAGTTTTTGAGCTTTAGATTTCCAAATACTATTGTATGAAATTGTAATGGGTGATGCCCTACGAATTAGTCATACAAGGGCGACGTATTGAAATAGTCAATGGCTCGATTGAACGCTCGTAAGTTCAATAAAAGGGAGACTCCCCGGAATAGTCAAAATTTACGGTGATGCCCTGCTAATAGTCAAAGGGTGATGCCCTTATAATTAGTCTTTGTAATGGTTTAATTGGAACCTGTAAGCCAATTGATTAGTGGATCTCCAAGTGGAATTTTGAAGCGCGGAAGTAGGCGGGTTGCCGAATCGCGTAAACAAATCTTGTGCACAATCTTTTTGCTCTTAACTCTTTTATTTATGCATTGGATTTTATGTTATATGCAATAAATCATATAAGGTGTTAGAGCTCCCCCCTAGTGTATATCGATATTTCAATGGGGACATTCGCTTATGAGAAGACTCTTTAGTTACAATCCCTCTGGACGCCTATAATCATTTCTTTGGACACCTGCACCAAGTTTAAAACTTTGTTTTTTGTCACGACCCGACCCCCGATCCCCTTGGGAACCACACCGTAAACCGGATTCTCCTTCTAGAGAATGATCACACAACTCACAACTCGCAGCATAAGCTCACAAATCACACATTGCACTCGTGCAATTGGGCCACATAAAAATTAAATCCAAGACAAACAAGAAAGTCGTACACTATTATTTATTTATAAAACTGTATCCAAATTTATTTTACAAACATGAGCCAAATTTAAACTAAATATATCAAAATAAAAACCAAAATTCACACTCTAGGCTTATGATGTGCTAATCATCCATCTAATTGATCTTTACCTTTTTGTTCTTGAGCTGCTACTACTTGTTCTTGAAAAACATTATAAAATAGAATTGTGAGCTTTTTGAGCTCAGTAAGAATCCTATTATAAGGATCCAATAAACTATATCAATATCATAACTAACCATGTACTAAGTCCAACATGATTAGTCCTCATATCCATAACTTTCAATGTTCAACTTTTGATCAACTCTTATGATCATACATTCCAGAATCTATATTTTATCATGATTTTTAGATATTTCTAATTAATATTTGAACTACGTGATACACCTCTATACATAAGAAGTATTTAGTGCATGTATATATAAATACTTAGGCCTATGATTTAGATAACCATAGTCTACCTTTCTCAATATTCTCATGTGCGATTTCTCTTTATGCACAATTTAATCCCTCATATGTATTTGATTACGAAATACTTCCATTATAATTTACATGTGCTATATCCTTTTAAAACAAAACACCACACTTCATGGATAACTTATTCCATATAATTTCTTCTTACGTACTATTCCCTTTAGGCACTTTTAAACTCTATAAAATATTTAATTTTATAATTTCTTTCTACTTTCCAATATAATTTTGTATACTAAGGATTACATATTCTATTATAGTCTATCTATCACCATTACTATTTAGACATTTCTAATTAATATCTAATTCTCAAACTATCGCTCATTTCTTCTATGGTTTATTTAATACCAATACTAGACACCTATAATATGTGTTTAATCTTGAGTTATCTAGACACTTATAAGGTATGTTTATCATAACATACGCCTCAACCACTTAATCCTCTATATGAAAAACTTCCTTATTTCTAGACATTTCTAATTAATGTCTACTTCACACTATCTAGACATCTCTATTCATGTCTATCCTAAATAATTCCTCTATATGAGGAATTTCTCATTATACATAAAAGACAATGCATAGACATATGATCCTATGATCATTGTCTACCCTAAATCCACATCATTCTTAGACATTTCCAATTAGAATCTATCACAAATAGTACCACAATCACATAACTATCTAATCATGTCATCCCATGACTCACTTATACAATGAATATGAAATGCATATCACGACTCTCCATTTATAATGTTGTAGTGATACTGGGAAACAGAACAATGCTCTATTTATTATTAAATGGTCATATAATTTAACAAGTGTTGTTTTATTAACATGTATGTGAATGTCAACATATCCGTGAATGTCAACATTTATGAGATTATCAATATGAATGATCATACACCATCACATATAAAGTCGCACATGACCTTAAAACCCCACCATACTGGCTACTGTCTTCAATAGGTATGTCCATAAATATAATAAACCTCCAGAGGGTTAGGGACTTTCAACTAAATGGGAACCCACAGTCACTCCCCTTCTATTTCCCACTTTACATACGTCACACAATAAATAGTTTGGCGAGGTATATTGGGTTCTTCTGTGACCAATAATACCACCCGGATAATATGTTTTGTACATATAAATATTTCCAAGATGCATGATTTGGTATCCTCTCTATGCATACATTGAATGTATATAATACATACTAATAATGTATGTAAAATGAACTATACAAATCTTATTATTAAACATACACGAATTATGCATGATATTGTATTATACATCTATCTAGGTATGTTTTATCTATGTCTCAATCATCTCCCAAAATAGTTTATACAATGGGTAAACAAATTAAAAACCTAAGAAAAATATTCCAAAAATACAGGGTCCGGTCAACCACCCCCCAATCGCTGTTATGTGCTCTAGTGCAATTTCAAGACAAATCAAGACAAAACTTGATTTCTGGTCGATAGGTGCAGTTGTCTGCAATTTTTACATATTCAAACTCTACGTTACGGTTGACATTTTTGGTTGTCTGCACCCCTTAAATTTCACGTCCAGTCAATTGCACTACAGCCCCGGTCAACTACATTTGTTTCATATTCACATTTTCCCACTTTTCCTTCAAACCAAAATCATTCAAAACTAACTCACAATTGTATTCCAAACCAATATCAAACTATCCTAGGATTATAATCATAGTATATAATCCATCAAATAGACATTTTAATTTATTAAACTAATCCAAAACAATATTGAATACAATTATTCAATCTTTTTCTTTCAAAGCATACATTCATACCAAAACTTATTATAACCATAAATATGGCCCAAATCACCAAGATAGATATTTATATCCTATCTTAACACAAAACCAAACATTATATTCCATTAATGCTCCAATTCAACCAATTTTATTACATTCTTCAATCATTCATACTTTATTTCGTCCTACTCTTTTTGATCAAATCAAACAAGAACATTATCATCAACCATTATAGATTAAACTTATCATGACTCATTTAATTCCAAGCATGATTCCCACATCACTACTTGAGTTTCAATTTCTTTTTCACTCAATTCATACTTATACAATTGTCTTCTTTCATTAATTCATTTTCAAACAAATTCAACAATTTTATCCTTTTCCTTTCAAGTTCTTTATATTGAAACTAACCATGGCCAGTTTATATCAAATATATATACCCACGTGTAACCATATATCATTCATTTCTTTAACCTAAACTGTGCAATACAAGCATAGTTTATACAAATCACTTAGGTTAAGGTTCTTACTTTTTGAAGACAAATTTATTCTTCACTTTCCTCCTCTTGATTTTAGGCTCAAAATATTCCTCTGGGAGGGAGAAACACTTTTCCTTAAAGAATTGAAGGTCAATTTGTAATACCCCAAAACTAGTTCCCTGTTTGGTCGATGTAATTAATTTTGAATAATTAATATTACATCATGTTGCGTGACGGTACGCATTAACTTGTGTTAGGAAAATATGATGTTAACATTGGAAAAGAATTAAAGTGTGAAAACTTAATGAGAATTTTATAAACTATGGAATTCGGACATATGCAGACGACACGTGGATTGGATATCACATCCACAAAACACTTTGGGACGACATGGGGATGAGGTTTCGCGTCCAAGTCTTTTGGATAGGTCTGGATGAGACAAATTTGACTCTGTCCAATTTTTGGATAGTTTCGGACGACGCAGACGAATCATGCAAACGTCTTCCTTCTTCCGCAATGGTATGCAGATGAATGCAGAACAGTACGGATGATAACGGACACAAAGATTTTGAATCTGTCCAATTAGCTGTGGACGACGCAGACGAATGGTGAGGACACTTATTTTCGTCCGAAAGCGCTATCCAGACGAATGTGGACAAGGCGCGGACGCTATGTAACGACCCAGATTCTTATCCATTCTTACGTTTATTTAAACAAATTTACGTTTTAAACTTTCTTAAAAATCCTTTCTTAAAAGTATTAGAGTGCAAAATCCGATCGTTACCAATACTTGTTTTTATCATTCCTTAAGTGGTGAAGAAATACTATTGACGAAAATCTATTTACGATTTGCGGAAGCGATAAAAATTTGTTCTTAAGCAAGCAATTTTATTTACGAAAATAAGGAACTATAATTAACAATTTAGCGGGAAAACAAAATTTGAAAACATTAATTTAAGACCCGAGGTTTTGAGTTTACGAAATAAGGTCTACACAATTGCCGAAAAATATCCAAGTGAGGGTAAAAAGGGGAAAATTAATGTTCGTGAAAATTAAAGTTTACTCGACATTAACCTTTACAAAACATTTCTCCTGCCTTGCTGTAGTCATGCTACTACTCAGTCTGCGTCCCCTCTGGATACTCCGCAGGCTCCACGGGTATTGCTTCCTCCACCGCTCCGGGTATGATTACTTCGTTACCTACACCACAAATAAGGACATGAGCTTTCGCCCAGTAAGGAAATGGGGGAAAACAAATGCATATGACTCTCTTTTTAGTTTCTTTTAGAATGGGGGCCACCTAGACCTATTCTTTTCTTACGTATGTTGTTCGTTACTCATACTTCGAGTTGGAGTTTGGAAGAATCCGTGGCGGAGGAGTAGATCTTTGTCGGCTTTAGTTACCTAAGGTAAACAGTCTCGCAGTCCCGACATGGGAAAGTAATGTCTTTCTTATTCCTGTCTATCTAACTAATCCGAACTTACGCCCCCATCCCCCAACTCCCTTCGTTTTTCTTCATTTTCTTTTACGTCTTTTTCCTCACTCAAGGCGTATGGGTACCATCCCAAGGTGGTGCCCCCTAATTGTTTCTATGATCGTGAATGTATGTGGACTCTCTTACTTTGCCTAGCACACATAACACAAATAGGGATATCATGGACTAAACTAGAGGAGACTTCCACGAGCACATATAACACTTATATAGAGATATCATGAAACAATGATAAGGGAAAATCACCATAAAATAACGTAACACATTGCACAACTTAAAGATTGCTTAAAAAAAAGATAGGATATTAAAACCTACTTTGTCATCGATCGGGATTAAAGAGATTAACGAGCTATCAATAATTCATGCTATTAAACGAAGCAAGCGAAATTATGCTATTAACAAAGTCATGCTATTAAACAAGATTGAACGGCGTACGAGCATTAATTTTAGCAACAAAATAAACAGCGGAAATACGCTTCTTAAAAGGGAAAGTAAACACCAGTAACAATCTCAAGAATAAATGGCTAATAGTACTCCTAAATTCTAAATAGATAACAATATTCCTAATGGCGAGGTGGAGTAATGGGCATGCTTCTAGGGCGGTAATACAACAGCGAATACATGTTCTTAAATGATAAAAATACAGCAGTGTATACGGCAAGATAAAACGACGAATACATGCTCTTGACAGTAAGAAAACAACAGCAAACGAACGTTCATACACGCGTTGGATCAACTCAAACAGCAACATTTCTATATGAAACGAACGAATAAACATGCTCTCGACAGTAAGGAAAAGACAGCAGCGAAACAAACATTTATACATGCATTAGATCAGTACTACAATAGCATTTTTATGTGAAAACGAACGATTAATCATGCTATTGACAGTAAAGGAAAACAACAGTAAAACGAACATGTATACGTGCATTAAATCTATTAATACAACAACATTTCTATGTAAAAACGAACAATTAATCATGCTATTGACAGTAAAGGAAAAAAATAGTAAAACGAACATGTATACGTGCGTTAGATCTATTAATACAGCAGCATTTCTATGTAAAAATGAACGATTAATCATGCTATTGACAGTAAAGGAAAATAGCAGTAAAAGGAACATGTATCCGTTCGTTAGATCTATTAATACAGCAGCATTTCTATGTAAAAACGAACGATTAATCATGCTATTGTCAGTAAAGGAAAACAGCAGTAAAAGGAACATGTATACGTGCGTTAGATCTATTAATACAAAAAGATTTCTATTTAAAAAAAAACAAACGATTAAACATGCTCTCGACAGTAAGGAAAACAACAGCAAATATAATCAACGAGCATCGAGCATTTGCCTTTTAATGGCTACAGAACAACGAAGTATACTACTATAAACGACAGCCAAAAGAAAACTTGATAGCAAGGGAAATAACATGCTTTGGGTTATCATTTACTAGATTTATCATGAGTAACATTTATTGTGTATAGCAGTAAGGTATCTTCAACAGCGTCAATAATACAGCAGAATGAAGAGAACATATTT
Organism: Begonia loranthoides; assembly: GCA_022433065.1. Lineage (NCBI taxonomy): Eukaryota > Viridiplantae > Streptophyta > Magnoliopsida > Cucurbitales > Begoniaceae > Begonia > Begonia loranthoides. The sequence continues at coordinate 25,748,148 of CM039473.1, read as the reverse complement.
AAACGATCATGCATAGAATGACATAACAGTAGAGGGTAGTATACAATGTGATAACAAGGTACAACAGGGAAATACCACCAATATGACAACTTCACATGATCAAATATTCATAGTGTAGGAAAATATAACTTTCAGTTCAGCTCATTCATTTAGAGTTCATCCTTTCTTATGTCTTTCCCTTTTTAAGTTTGATATCATAACCTAGTTCAATCATAGGGTGAGTATGAAAATACAATGACAGAGAAGCTCAAGGTTCATTATCCAGGGTATACAAACAAGTAGTTCTAACTAGTGTAGGGTAGAAAACTACAGAAATCAATACTATAGCAACAAGGGATACAGTAGGGTACAATACATAAGCAAACCAAAGGAATACAAACATATACTTGTGGGTAGGGCTTCCTCAAGCCAACGACCTACCCACTTCCTTACCCCTTTTGTTGATATTTCGAACTCCCAGCAGCAACTCTCCCTTCCGCCTTGTTCCTCACATAGTGGACCCTCTGGTAGCGCTCCAAACTAGAGAAAACCAAAATACCCAAAAGAAATACAGCTGGGAAGTAAATAGGCGAAAGGGGAAGCTGCCTTGGAGACCATCCGTACCTCTAGCAGGTGTTGGCAGTGAGCAAATCATTGTTGGTCGCCTGAGATGTGTGATTTTGTGTCGTGGAGCCGCTTCCTTATTGGTCCAGCATTGTTTTCGTTCTGTTTTTAAATTAGCTCAGTCTCTGATGTGCTGCGATTCGGACGCGTGCGGACGAAATCTTTGTGTCCGCAGTCATCCGTAAGTCCAGCTTTTCCCGGGTAAGAGCTGAGTTCGGACGAAAACTGGCATCCTTACTCCTTTGTCTGTACCGTTCGCAATCCATGTTCGGACGCCGTTCTTCGTCTGCATTGTCCGCATGTAGCGTTCAAAAGTGTCCAGGACTTGGATAGATTCAAATCAGATGCCTCTCCTTCTCGTTTGCCGTTGTCCTCCGTCGTTCCAAAGTCTCCAGACTTAAACAGATTCATTTTGGACGCCTCTCTTTCTTGTCCACCGTCGTCCGCATTCGTCCAAAACTCCACACTATAGTGAGGTTTGGACTCCAGACCTCGTCCCGAGTCGTCACCAAATCTGGGCGACGTCCTAGATGTGTTATGGACAACTTATGGCATCCACCATGTCATCAACAGGCATCCCAATAGCCCACAAATCCATTTCTTTTGCGTTTTTCACCTAAGTCTTGTCCGGGTGAAATTCTACAAAGTTATATGTCATGACTTAACTCGTATAGGG